>BGPR01007255.1:37353-72704 GCA_013235015.1 Araneus ventricosus | reverse complement strand
GAAGTCGCGCCAAGGGAGAGCTGGGAAAAATGCAGCTCAAATGAATGCAATTTTAAGCAGAGAAAGGGTTACTTTTCTCTCGCTTCGCGTTGATCATTGCGTTAATTTCGGATCCTGAGGAGGTGCGAAACATTCTGCAGTTCTGGTCTGTCTCTCTCTTAATTCTTGATTGATTTTCCGCCTTCCTTTTACATTTTTTATTGCTTTTTTGCCATTTTCGTTAATCACTGAATTCTCAAAGTGGAAAAGTAAGCCAATTAGAATAAAAAGGAAAATACAATCTTTTAAAATAATTTCAGGGTGGACTGCAGCGCTGCAGCTCTTATGGACGAGCCGCAACTGCCTGCCTGTGAACGTGATAACTGAAAAACGGAAAGAGCTAGAGAAATGAAATTCAGTGTATTTGAAATTTAGTGAATTTTTATTGTATATTCAAATATATTAGTATGTTTATCCAAAATTGTATGCTTCTGTCAATATTTTGGACTAAATAAATTTGTCTATGGAAAATCTGTCGCCCCGTCCGTGTGCACGTGAACGCGATAACCAAAAATATAACATAAAATATAATTATATACATAACAATAAAATATATAATTATATAATAACTATTATATACAGTGATCTGTCACTTATGCGCAGACGCAGGGGACAGCGAAAAAAACACGCATAAGTGAGAGACGCGCGGAAGTGAAAAACCTCAAAAGGGAGTTTTATTGTTAATTAATACTATGTATATACTACTGAAGAATGTAAATAAGTTTAGTTTCAAAATGCATATACGGGTATAACTCCCGTTAATTATTTTTTAAGAACACAAAGAAAATGGAAATGCTCCCGATTTTTAAAAATCTCTCTCAATGTCGATTCTGGGACATTAAAATGCTCAGCTAAAGCTTTTTTCGAGGTGCAAGGATTTTCTTCGAATTTTTTAATAACATCCATTTTAAACGAAAGCGACAATTTCGTTCTTTTCGTCATTTTAAAACGTAACTATCTAATCAGAACTCCAAAGATGGCTCTTTCGTTCGCGATCAATGCCACGTGGTACGTACCGTGCTAACCTCTCTAATTGGCTGCTGTATAAATGAGATAGAAATGAGACTTTTACTGACGTCAATCACAAGAACCCCACGTGCATAAGTTAGAGGAATGCGTTCCTGGAATCTGAACAATAGGAGAAGGGTGAGGGAATGCATTTCTAGAAGCAGAGCAAAAAGGGTTTTTGTTCTGATGAAAAAAAAACTATTTGATCTAAGAAAATTTTTGCGACGCGCATAAGCGAGAGATGCTTTTTTTAATGCGGCGTACAAATGAATAAGAGTTATCATTGTTTTCCTATATCTCTGGCAGGAACCGCGGAAAAAACGTGCGTAAGTGAAAAACGCGCCGAAAAGAGAGAGCGTACAAGTCAGAGGTCACTGTATTTTGCATAATTTATATGCATAAAAGGAATTCTGCCATGCGGTCTTGACACTAAGATTGTAAGTTTTATCACTTGAATTGTAGATTTGTGGCAAATTCTTGACCCACTCACATTTTAAACAAAAAAAGTCCCGCTCTTCTGCGACTTAAGCTGACCGAGCTATGAAGCTTTGAATTTAGTTATTGTTAAGCACAGGAAGCGAGTTTGCCAATATCACTTGTTAGTCTCGTAAAGTAGAGACAGGCAGCTTCAGTAATACTAATTATGAAGAGCTGCTGGATAAGCTAAAAGCGTCCTGGCTTATTGCATGTAGTGGAATTTCTATGAGATGGAGCATTTTTAGAAATGACGAATCGTATGATTTAAAATAGACATTTATTAGACGACCACATTTAAGAAGATATTTACATATCACATCTTATAGTAAAGCAACAGCTTACAGCTGAAGTCTCTCCGAGGAGGGAATGCTTAGAGAACCATAGGTCTCTCTCCTTCCCCCAATGACATAGTAGAGACAAGTATATATACTCTAATAATCATCTACATATCAGCTGCAGGAATCGGATAGACAACGTCACACGATTCCGATTAAATAGCTGCTAAAAAAGGATGTCAAGTGAAGTGATTAATTTAAAGAAAGAATGCTTCAAATCTTAGAATAAAGGTACGGGAGACAATTTAGAAAAGATGCAAGCTTCTTAGCTTAAAATGCAGAATTTCCCAACAGTTATTTCATGCCAATTAACACTCACCTCGAAAAAAATTCGGGTTTGATGGCTGACACCACCACTACTCTGAACACATACAACAGTACCTTTATAAAATTACACTGGTGTAAAAAATTAAGGAAAATTTCGTAAAATGCGAGAAATTTGCAATTAATACGAAAACTATGCTTCGAAATCAGTTCTGGAGAATTGCGTGACATTCAATCGAGTATCATACACATTTTACAGTGAAGAGTCGGTCACGCGAGCAATTAGGGGGACCACCAGAAAGGGATGAAGGCGAAAATGGAGTTTCACAGAAAGCTGATAACGAGATGCAACATTTATTAATTGTTATTTTTGATGTGCATAATATTTAAATGTATTTTCATAAACACAGCACAAATATTCGGGAAAATATAAAGGTTTTCTTTAAAAATCCCAAATTTTTCCGCATGTGTTTTGCTTATAACATGCAGAGTTTTCATTCAAATTATACGAAATTTGCAGAACACTCGAAAATATGTTTCAGAAGTATTGCATTAAAATCTCAAGTAAATACGTTGAATACTAGAGGAAATATGAGTGTTTGTACTAAATACTCTTTTTTTACTGGGGCATGTGCGAGACGCAGCGGAATTTTTCTTTCATAAATTCAAATCCAGATATATAGAGAAACATTAAAAAATCCAGTTGAATTCCATTAAAATTCAGGCGGATATCGGCATTTCAGAGAGGTGAATTTCAATTTCTCTTGAAGAGAAGCTAAATGATGACAGTTCTTGCACAAACTGATATTTTCTAAACTTGAATATTCGAATGGTGTTCGAAGAAATGCAATTTAAATAATGTATTTAATTTATAAGTGTACATGATGGTGGTATTCACGATATTCAATTTTCCTAAAATCAATGTTTCTGTTCGAAGATTCAAATTTAAAAAATATTAGTTTGTACAAGAACCCTCATCACTTAGCTTCTCTCAAAGAGAAATTTAAATTCACCTCACTGAAATGCCGACAGGTTTCTGAATTTTAGCGGGATTCAACTGGAATTTTTTTTAAAGTTGCTTTGAAGTTATGGAAGAAAAATTCCGCTGCGTTTCGCACATGCGCAGTAAAAAATTATTTAGTACAAACACTCATATTTCTTGTAATATTCAACGTATTTCTTTCAAATTTTAATACAATACTTCTGTAACATATTGTGAAGTGTTCTGCAAATTTCGAATAATTTGAATGAAAACTCCGCATGTTATAATCAAAACACGTGCGGAAAAATTTGGGATTTTTTAAAGAAACATTTATATCTTCCCGAATATTTGTGCTATGCATACGAAAATGCATGTAAATATTATGCACATTAAACCATAACCTTCGATAAAAGTTACATCTCGTTATCAGCTTTCTGTGAAACAGGATGGGTCAAACTCCACTTTCACCTTCATCCCTTTCTGGTGCCCCCCTTTGCCCTCGTGACCCGAATCTTCACCGAAAAAATTCAGTATGATACTCGATTAAATGCACATGATTCCTGAGAACTGATTCGGACTTATATTTATTAATTGCAAATTTCTCCACTTTACAAACTTAATTTTACACCAGATGTATTTTCTCAGGCATGAGGTTCTTCTGAAGGTTGTTACTTCGGCATTTTTTATTGATTTTACCATTACAATAAGGAATTTCAGAAGTACTCACTTTTTTCAACTCCCCATATCTTCTAAACTATTGTTACTTCAAACTAAGATGTAGGACTTTTTTTGTAGAAATTCAATGTAGTTTATTTTTTTATATTGGAGCAGTTTTTTCTCTAATAACCCATAGTTTTCGAGATATTTAAGAGGAAACTGAAAAAGCCCCTTAACCCCCCCGTAACCCCCACGAGGCAGGGGTCTTTTGAGCCGTTGTTTGGGACACCTATCCCCAACAATTGTGCCAAATTTCAAAACTACACCATTTGTTTTCTATTCGTCGATTTTCCTTTCGTTGACTGGACTATAAGTTGAGTTCTTCCTGAGAGTCAACGAGGAAGGGCGTGTGTACAGCTTGACTATAGTTAATCCCACGAAAGGGAAAAGTGAACGTGTCATCCCCACCCGCAGATCATTTCTCAAGATTCGCTTTGACCTTACCCCGATCGGGTTGTAGATTTTGATCCGGCTCTAAGCCATGTGATTTCTACTTGTATTATTATATATGCCGTATGTTGTTGTGTGTCAATAAAACCATAAAAGACAAATTGGATCATTATTGGATGTGGACATATAAACCTCACACATGAGAAACCATTACAGGGCGTATGTATGTAAGCGGGTAGTTCTGGTTCGCAGATCGAAGTGGTCGTAGCGACGCCTGGCTGGTGTTTGCCAGAAAGAGACAGATCTGAAATATTGAAAATGGGTTTGATTCTTAATTAACAGCTCAGGCTGTGAGCTGAGTGTGTTGGAAAGTACATGCTTTAATCATATTGTACATATAGTTCATCGTTTTTCTGTCCTTCATTGTTTCGTGTCCCATAGAAAAAGTTAGATAAAAACTGGGACCTAAAAGTTCTGTAGTCTTTTTACTGTCTCCATCCCTCACATCAAAGAAATCCTACGTCAGGCTCTTAGTTGAATCAATACAACTTATTCCCAAAACAGAAGAGGATTATCTAATGAGACGGTGCGGAAAACTACACAATTAAGAGGTTAAAGAAAATGTAAATTGCATTTTTCTATGGACTATTCTATTGTAGTGCTTCAATTAGAATTTCAACAACAAAAGCTATGCAATCTGAAAAGCAAAACTTTGCTTAATGATTTCAATTAAGAATTTAAAGGCCATGTTTTAATTTGTCTTTTCGAATGAAAATGCTCTTTAGAATTAATAACCATGACAAAATTATTTAAAAAAATTATTTAATTCATTGAAAAAGATAAAATAATCGATAGGTCTGTACTTCAAGAAAAAATAGTGCCTCAAATACAGCGAAAATAATACCCAGACAAAAGACTTTTTTTTAATGGCTGAAAAACACAAATAATGGTTACTTACATACCCAATTACCAGAATTTACTCAAAAAGCTGGATTAATAACCGAAATTTATTAAAGTCGCCAGCGTATCCTCTAGACCGTAAAATAAGGATTACGAAAATACCGTCGAATTTCTCGAGCATTTTTCTAACATTCCTTTCTTCTTTAATTCTATGTTCTTTGTTTATAATGTCCTCTTCGAGTTTATTAATGGGGACAAAAAATGAAGGACAGGTATTGTTAATGGACCTAACTTCTTTCTTAAAGAAGCAAAGCGTGTTCAAGAGGTGGTCTCCTACGGTATCTAAATAATTTTAAGCTCGAAGAATTTTACAACACTTGACGTTCGATAAGGCACCAGATTCTGTTCAAGACTTTTCGTTCAAATTTCAAAACTCTGCAGAATTTGAAAGTTGGTTAAAAAGTGAGTGAACTTGTATTCTGAGAGCCTTGGGTTTTTGTTTTTTACCTACTGGGGGTCTAGGGCCTTCAGAATGCTTGGTTTGGCTTTATTTTTTGATCATCGCCCGCCTCAACCTGGTTTTTTTTCCTTTTTATCTTCAAGAAAAAGCTATGAACAATCAATCACTTCGAGGTCTCACGGTTTCTCTCTGCTACGAGAAGTGCATTGTGAGGGGTCTTTTAAAAATTGCCGAAGCGTGAAACAGGGTTATGGATTGCTCGTCTCTATGGTTACGTAATGCATTGCCACTCGAGTTTGCTATTGTAGCTGCTATTGTTACTTGTAAGAATGAAGACTTCTTCTTTTATGTTTCCGAATCATGATATAAAATATTAAGAGGGAAACTGTCTCTCTTTCTACTCCTCTTCCCCCTTTTTTTGAAAGATGAAGTAGTTCGCGAGATTTTAAAGAAAATGCTTAGAAATCGCTGGCAGAGCAAGTGTCAGATGATATATATGATAATCTTTTTAAAAAAAATTATCTGCAATTTTAAACAAGGAAAGCAATTTGTGCTTTTTTTAGCAATTTTAATGCTACTATATAAGTGCTACAGTAATTTAAAATCATAAAAATGCTGAGATTAATTTCAATTTAAAGGAATTCTTAAAAAAAGCAAAAGCCTATTGAAATATGATAAATTTTTATGTGAAATAAAACTTTTCTTGGTAGCTTATCTATGTATTCTGTCTTTATGAATGACGCCGTCCCCTAATAGCCTCGTGTTTTTTAGAAAAGGACGTTAATGTAACTAAATTTGTAGAGGGACGAGACTCATGTTTATATGTAATGCCGCTGTTGAAGAATTAATTCAATTTCAGGAACCATTTTTATTAGATGGCTAAGTTCCACGACACAATACATTAAAAGGTACAAGACGCAAGACAGAGAACAACAACACAAGACAAGTACACAGAAGAAGAGAGAGCATCATGGGAAAAACCCGGATGCCTCTCGTAGCGCCACCTACCATAAAAAGGAGAAGGCAGTGAATTGTAACCGCTACAAACTAAATTTTATGAATGACGTTCACTTTACAAGTACTTTCTTAGGTTTTTAACATAATATTAAGGTTTTGTCCACTTAATAACCTTATTAGTTTAAAGATATTGTGCGATATGTTGTGAAATACTTCGATATTCTGAATGCCTTACAATATCATCAAGATATTGCAGCAATATTATAGAGTATCGTGTGCTATTTGGGTTTCATTGAATCTATTGTAATAAATTGTTGCAATTACGTTTTGTATTCTTTATAAAGCATTTGCCTGAAACATTTTAATTTGGAAATTAATCAGTCTATTATATGCGATTTCAATGCTTTTAAGGTATCTGACTATGTCTAAAAGACGGTTTTGGGTCGAAATCGACAATTTTTTTATGGTTTTACTTTAATTTTATTAAACCATTAACTTTACCATTTATTTAGCTTTCTAAATCTGGGTTTATTTTATTTTTACGATGAATGGAAACGGAGATATAGAATTTTTTTATAAAACACGGTAGCTAAAAACGAAACCGGAAGTTGGGTGTTTTCCCTCTTTATACCAAATACACGGCACTCTGAAGTATAAATTAATTTGCTTTTTATTTATTTCAATTAATTATATACTCTATCTGCAAACCATGTCAATTTGAAATAGATTTTCAGTTTCAACAAGCTACTATGGACATTTGTGGAGTTACAAAATTCACGTTTTGGGATATCGATAGCTGAATTGTTATTTAATGATTGATTTTATGGTCTTAAAAGAGTATTTCATGAACTGGGAATAGTTCCTGGCCAATATATACATTGAAATAATATCTTAACCTCAATATCCATAGAATCGTCACTTCTAAGAGACAGTCTTACCAGGAACAAAAAACGCTATAAAAAAATTACGGGCTCTCAGAATGAAAAAATGTGATAAGATTCTGAATAAAGAATGTATATCTTACAAATGTGGCAAATTTCAAACGAAGTTAAATAAACATATTTTTAATGAAAAGCAAATTAAAACTTTAAATGCGTTTTTTGAAAAACTTATATTTTGTCAAAAGTTACTTACGCAAAACACAATATCTCAAAAAATTATCTATATAGTTCCTTGAAATTTTGTATATATGTTGTCTTAAGTGTATTAAAGGCAATGAACTAGAGATATAATTTTGAGGTCAATAATTTTTGATTCAGAGCTGCTTGATGTTGATTATACCTATGCATTTTGTAAAATTTTGAATAAGAGAATACTCGACTTGCCATAACTTTCCTTGAAATGCAAGTATTTCTTAGTTCCTCGTCCATTGCCTTCACCATAAATGACAATGTGCTGTGTAGAGAAATAATTTGAATATATGGATTAGAATTTCTGCTAAAGCGTTTTGCTTTTTGTTCTAATTTTCCTCATTTTTTACTTAAATTATCCCATTTTACTGAATCTCAAGTGACATAAATTTTTCTGACTGATATTAATCATTGTTTTGAATCATATTGAGTCAGAAAATGATCTGAGATTGCACATTAAAGCTCTTTACCAAAAATTCGTTCACGCACGTAGTTAGATACCAGCACTGTACACTGTAAAGAATTAGAGTTTGTAGTTGCTGTTGCCTGCGGTAGATGGCGCGGCACAAGACTGTTCCGTAAAGTTCAGTTGGTGGTCGGACAGTATTCTGGACGGTTGTGTTTGAGAATAAAGAGGCTGATATGATTTTGTGTGGCCATAGGGCCTTACAAATGTGACAAATTTCAAAGAATTTAAATAAATATATTTTGAATGAAAAGCAAATTAAAACTTTAAATGCGTTTTTGAAAAACTTATATTTTGTCAAAAGTTACTTACGCAAAACGCGATATCTCAAAAGATTATCTACATATTTCCTTGAAATTTTCTATATATGTCATCTTAAGTGTAGTAATGGTAATGAACTGGAGATATAGTTTTGAGATCAATAGTTTTTTTATTTAGAGTTGCTTAATATTGATTATACATATGAAATTTGTGAAATTTTGAATAAGAGAATACTCAACTGGCCATAACTTTCCTGTAAATGCAAATTTTTCTTAGATCCTAGCTCATTGCTTTCATCATAGCTGTAAATGTGCTGTGTAGAGAAGTTTGAATATATGGATTAGAATTTCTGCTAGAGTGTTTTGCTTTTTGCTCTAATTTTTCCCATTTTTTTACCTAAATTGTCCCATTTTACTGAATCTCAAGTGACATAAAATTTCCTGACTGGTATTAATCATTGTTCTGAATAATATTATGTCAGAAAATGAACTGAAAGTGCACATTAAAGCGCTGTTTCAAAAATTCATTTCCACACGTAAAAACATTATAAGTGTCAGAAAATTTTTAATCTGAAAATTGGAATTTAGTAGTTAGATCGATTACATCTTCTAATTCGGGAAATGCTGTTAAGATAAAAAAAAATGCAACTATCTTCACATACTTCGTTTTAAGATATTCCAATGCCTTTGGAATATCTTTATTATAATTAAATTATCAAGATTATAATTATTATAATCTTAATAATTTCTTAATAAGAATCTTGATGCGGACTTTGACATGTATTTACTGAAATGAAATTAATATTAAATACTTCAGAAGCTCTTGCATGATTTTAAATATCGAATCGTAGACTTTCCGTTTGAATTACCTGTCGGTAATGCGACAGGTAATGATGGAGTCAATTTAAGTGACGTCACAGTCACATGGTAAACGTAACTAAGCATGTCTTCAATCTAGGGTTGCCATACGTCCTGTATATACCGAACTGTCAAGGTATTTCACTACTAAGTCCAGTATTACTATTTGTCCCATTATCTCTCTAAACTCTGTGTCATTATAATTTTAAAATGACTTGCGCCAAATTTCATAATTATGTGAAACTAGAAAATGACACGGTTAAGAAAATAAAATCAACTTTAAAATATGACTGAGATAGAAAAGAATTAGACTCGCATCTTTTTTTATCATTGTGTTCTACTTATATTTACGCGTTCATTTTACTAGGGCTTAAACTTGATTGATTTTTTTTATCTGACAAGGGGAGAGCATGACTTGGGAAATTTAGTTCGGGATGAGTCTTTGTATATTAATTGTATACCTTTAGAGTGTTTAGCAATGAAAATGTCAAAGCGCAATGGAGAGCCAATTGGGGGAAATGGCCCTCAAACTTTTGGTATAGCTTATATACCAGTAAGTTGTCATCGTTGGTGAAGTGCGAATAGCGTAGCCAGTATAGTACTAGCGTGAAAATCTTTTGGCCAGGGTTCGATCCCTCCTCCGTTACTTTTTTGAACATATTTTTTAAAATTAATATCTAATTAAATTAAAAATTTATTAACATCTTTTATTAAACTATTAATAATTTTTTATTCGTATGATATGTGAATCATAGTCATAATTTAATTTTTAAACAGTTAAACAATCATAAAACAGCTTTAATGATATTAAATAATAAATATAATTGTTATTATCATTATATGTCATTAAAACTTTTGAATGATTCCGTCAAAATAATTACAAAATTTCCGTTCTAGTGGAAATATTCTTTACGGAACCGGTTTTGATCAAGAAAGAGAGAGCAGCCGTTACACTATTGATTACAAAGAAAGACGGTACAAAATCAACAAGTGCAAGTTAATTTCCCAATAGATCTTTAAAATAAGCGTACACTATTTAATAATTATGCAATATGTCAAAATATTCTTTTATTTCTGATGTATTTATGAGATTTTGTTGTATGCAAATAAAAATTAATAAATGACGAAAAATTTAAAAAAATTACAAAGGAAAAAAATCTTTATGAAATTCTTTTACGATGAGAGCACTATTATAATTATCTAATGAGAGCAACTATTAATAGTTTTATTCTTTAGAACCGTTAAATTTGTAACTATAATTAATTATTTTTTTATTTTTTATAAATAATTTTTGAAATTAATAATTTCAAATTTATTTAACAATTTATAAATATTTAATTTAAAATATTAATAATTTGATTGAAAAATATTTGTTTATTTATAAGATCCTTGAATTAAAGTTATAATTTAATTTTTAAACAGTTAAATAATTATAAATGAATTCTTCCCCGACCAAAACTAGTTCCGTAAGGCTAGATAGGAAATTTTGCAATTATTTTAATGGTATTATTCAAAAATTTTAATGACATATAATGATAATAGCAGTTACACTTGTTATTTAACACCATTAAAGTTTTTTTTATGATTATTTAACTGTTTAAAAATTAAATTACGACTATGATTCATATATCATATGAATAAAATTTATTTAATACTTAAAAATTATTAATATTTTAATAAAAAATGTTTATACATTTTTAATTATTTAAATGTTAATTTTAAAAAATATTTTCAAAAAAGAAAACGGAGGTGGGATTGAACCCTGGGTGCAAGGTTTGCACGCTAGTACTATACTGACCATGCTATTCGCACTTCAGTAACGATGACAACTTATTGGTATATAAGCTATGCAAAAAGTTTGAGGGCCATTTTCTCCCAATTGGATGGCCATTGCGCTTTAGCATTTCATGGATGGACACCCTAAAGGTATATTATTAATGCACCAAGTCTCATCCCGAACTGAATTTCCCAAGTCGTGCCCTTCCCTTGTGAGTAAAATAAACCATTACCTCCTCACTTTTTTCATGTTGTCCCGTATCAATGTTTGGCAATTATGGCAACCCTGCTTCTAACCTAACTCTGCATTGTCAAACACCGTAGTGTGACGTTACAGCCAGTTTAATTCTGCCAGTTGTGATATGAACAGTGGCGGCTTGTGCTAAATCACTGTGGGGGTGCTGTATATGATGCACTAATATTAATGATTTCTGCATAAGTTAAATTAGGACCTTTTTAATTAATTTTCAATAAATTAATACTCAGTTAATAAAAAATTATTATTAGATTTTTGACTTCAAATTATTTTTATAAAGAAATTTTAATTTAGAAATTACTAATTATTTTAACTAACACAATAATTAAGAATGTCTTAAATGATTTTTCACAGTTATTTTTGTTAAGTCTCTTATTCTCATTTATGAGGATTGAGAGAATCGAATGAATGCAAAAAAAAATAATAATAATAATAATTGCAAGCTGTTAGTTGAAATAAATACATATGGGTACAAAAAACTACTTGAAATGGCTCTTCTAGTTTTATTTCGAGTGAAATGAACAATAACGTTTTCCACAATATTGGTATGGCCACCAAATGACATGAAAACACTAACAGACAGACAAACAAATAGAATTTCTTTGGAGGATTTCGCCCAAAATTTACTTGATTCACAAATTTGGTGTTGAGAACTCATCCCAAATTTCATTCCTCCAGCTGTTTCGGTTTCAGAATTATAATGTTCATATGCAACGGGGAAAAATCATTCAAATCAATTTAATCTACAATAATTTTTAAATTTAGCTACAATAATTTTTAAACTGATATTTTAAATTTATCATTACTTATTACTTCATTTTCCTTTACGATTCATTTTGAAAGTTATTCATTTTCAAATTTCATCCCGTGAAACATTCTTCCGCAGTTTAAAACGATTCCCTATCTCGCGGATAGGGAATCGTTATTCCTTATCTCGCCGGTGCTACTCTGAAAGCAGTTCCCAGCTAGATTAAATGCCCATTGGGGGAAAAAAAAGGAAGACCGGGATTGCAAAGTAACTGCGCATGCTCAAGAAGTCGGAACTGGAACAAAGGGACTTTCCAGCTCTCGAAGTGGGAAAAGCTTTTTGAGAAGACAGCGGATAGGGAAAATTCTCTGAAGTAACCTTGGTTTTATCCAACTTTTCGGCGCAGCGGAAAGCGTCAAAAGTTTATTTTATTGATAGATTTTGATATTATAAGCAAAACTGAATAAATATATATAAGCAATTTAATTCATGGACTGAAAAAAGTTGAGGGTCCCTCACTCCCTATACACGAGCCGCCCCTGGGTATGAATTTAAAAATTAAATTATTGCAGCGCATTTGACGTATACCAGGAGAGCATTCTTGGAATAGGATCTTGATTTCTAAGGGATAATTTTAGAAGAGCCTTCAAGTTTTTATTTCGAGTCAAAGATCTTAATATGTTCACTCATGCACAATGGAATTACACCTCTGAATTGGGATTTCGTGGAATTAATCTATACAGAGAAATAATATTATATTTTGTCGATTACTCGTGAAATTGATATAGTTGATAATTCAGAAAACCATACGGAGAATAGTCAAAAAGAGGATGTTGAGATTTTTTTTTTCCTTTTCTGCAACATGCCTGAAAAATTAACTATATTTTTAATTGCTATTTAAACAGGAAAAATTGTTGGTTTTTAAAGAGTTTTCTTAGATTAAAAAAGCTCTAATTAAATAACAATAGTACATAAAATTTCATTTAGGATTTATAAATAAAATTCGATCTTATTTTTGCAATCAGTTTTACACAGAATTTCTTTTAACGGCTATGTAGTTGATATGGCAGTTTTAACTCATTCTTATGATTTTTGAATGCAAAAAATAAATCCGACTTTTGTTTCAATATACTGCAAAATGTTATTATTTTTAGCAATAAAATAATTTTTCTGTAGGCGGTTACGGTGCGTTGATTCTACTAGTAGATCACGAATTCCAAATAAAAATCTGGAACTACCAATTAGAGAAATGCGTTGACTGAAGATGATTTAGCCTTCGGTGTTGCTTTAGGTAAAGAATGAGAAAAACAATGTTTGAATATTAAAGGTTCTATATTTACAATTATATATAATTATATACATTTTCACAGAATCAATCAACTACTAATTATAGGATTGCGGTCACCACTCAATGGTGAGTGAGAATTGAAGTAAACTGCACCTTGCAGTAAAGAAAAAGTGTGCCTCGACAAGGCGAAGACAAATGAAAAGTTAAACAATATATTCTTTACGTCCGTGCGGAATAGGATTAGGAACAAGAACAGTTGCGACCCGTCGGCACAGGTGATGCGAGCAGAATCATACAATAACAATATGCTACAAACTAGTAGCGCCGTCTAGCGGAGATGCTGAACTAAGCATGCAGAGAAGCAAAACTACACAATATGCACTAACATCTAATTAAAATGAAGAAAAATAATAGAGTATGAAAAAAAATATAATAAAGCATGCTAATAATACCAAATACATTAATATTAAAAGAAATAAAATAAGGCAATGGGATGCCAAACAGTTTCTAAGAAAATGAAATATTTTTAATGAATATTTGTTTTCACGAAAATTTCTTTTTTTAGGCATCCAATCTCTTTAGTTAATCATCGAAATCAACAACGGAATTACAGCATAGGGAAAAAAATCCTGTTATCGGATGGAATAAATGGTTTTTAACATTTGTTTGAAAATCGGGATTCATTTCATTATCACGATTTAAATATTTGCAGCAGATTATGGTATCCATTTGTTAGAAATTGAATCATTTTAAAATAAATCAAATAGAAGACTAAAGGACTTTATTTAACATAGCCAATTTAGTTTGAAAACTTAATATTTCCTAAATCAAAATCGAACCACTGTAGTCTAATGGCAAAGTTCTGGCTTCAGGATTTCCCAACAATTTCACTAAAGATTCATCATGTATCGAGGTTTACTGCACGTTAAATTTGTTGTCGTGGGTCAAAAGTCTTCACGATAGTGTAGAATACAATGACGTGTCTGACTCATGCATGTTGTTGTGAAATTGTTCGAATTTTACATGTATATTTGGGTGAGAACGAAGTCAAAAATATGTTCCAGATTTTTATGGAACTCATGGGATACTGGAAAGGATGTTCTGTTCACGAACTTTCCAAAGCAATTCATTGCCCCATTCCCTTTCAAGAACTTTTGAATTTTACCAGAAAGTTCTAGCGACACCTCTGCAACGACAACGTGATTTAGATTACGGAGTTCCGCTTTGTGAGAAAAGTTCACTTGCACCTCCACATCATAATTTAGAAAGAGAATTTAGAATTTGACCATAAGCGAGAAAATATTTTTGAAAGAATTAAGGAAATGACAAAGAGAGGAAAAATGCTCTCTGACGGTTTTAAAAGCAATGGTGAATAAATGGAGAGAATTTAAATGGGAGAAAGAGAAAAAGAAGGTTAACCTGGAGTTTAGGGTGCGTACTCACTTCGTTTCCCTTAAGCTCGCCAATTGTTTGTCGCCAAGAGAGAGAGTTCCAGAACATTTGTTTTGGATGCGAGTTGAAAATTTTTTCGACGTAATTTACCCATGCGACGACAGTCATTTCTTTCATGCAGCGCATGCCCTTAATTTCGCCTCATTTCCATTGGTCCACTGTCTGCTCTCTTCGATTTGATTGGTCGGCGTGCGAATTTGAATAATACTTCGTTTGGAATTTTTGATCATTTACCAAACGATTTTTTTCAATAACCGTTCTTTTCTCTTCTGAAGATTTTCGTTTATTTAATTTGATCATTCTCTGCTATGCTGATTATGGCTTCCAAATATCGAACAAGGAATGTTTTTGACTGGAAACAATGGTTCGCTTGCTACGTTTCATCGTCTTCAGACGTCGTGTTTTTCCTGTGTTCGTGCTTTCCCTGTGTGTTTCCTTTCTCAATGAAAAAAGCGAAGCTACGAAGGGCCCGCTTTGCTGAAAGCGAAACCTCTGACGTATTTTTAAGTTAAAAAAATTTGCCCGGTGCACACTTGCAATGCCGAAGGCATTGCGTGTTCAATCTCTCGTTTTGAGATGCTTTAGGCATCTAATGCGCAGGAGACTTATAAAAAACTCGCTGCGCATTCTAAGCAGTGTTTGGCGACGGCAAATAAAATTGTGCCAAAGAAAATTGGCGAGAAAATAGTACGCACCCTTAACTCCAGGTTTACCAAAAAGAATTAGAAATTACGTTGCACGTTACCCTCAACAAAGAACTGCTGCTGGCTTAGTAAATAAGAAGAAAGGACCGAGCACAAAAATTCAGCACGAAATATTGGGAGAAATTTGAATTGATGGAGAATGCAGAAAAGCGCGCGTAGCAAAATATAGCTAACAGAGGCCAAAAAGGAATTTAGAAAAATTTAAACGCCCAGATTGATAGGAGATGTAATGATCCTTCTTTTGTCCAGTGACCCTTCCCACTTAGCAATGAGACACACCAAACGTGCTTATTGGCCAAGAGGATACATGTTAATGGGGGTCAAGAAGAAACTGTTAATATAAAAAGGGTTACGAGAAGATAGATTGCTGAAGAAATAACCTCTAGGATAGCTGGACATTTAGAAAGCATCGAGCTAGTTACAAATCACGAGATTGATGGATAAAGCACAATTGAATTGCTATGCGAATGAGTAATACGTTAAGCGGATTGATTAGATAGCTGGAATTCTTTCTTTATAATGAGCGAATGACAATTACTGTCTGTCCGCCACTAGAACTGTGACCGCCAAAATGTCTAGTTTACGGCGGTCGTTATAGAAACGGGTTATCGTAGGAAGAATCCATTTCTACTAGGTAGAAGTTCATTCAAATGTGCTACATTGGCGCATTTAGCGCCAAATGGGCTATGTAAGGTAACCGAGAAGACGAATGATCAACTACTCTTTTTACCACCGCAAACTGGCGCCAAGAATAAAATAAAACCCCAACTTCCGCCGGATCCCTCCTATTCGAAATGGATCTTCCCTAGCATAACCAGTTGCTATAGCGACAGCCGTAAACGAGACATTTTGGCGGCCGCAGTTCTTGTGGCGGACTGACAGTACCACCTCAAAGGCTGAAGAGCATTAATCTAAACCACTAAGTGAATAACGCTATTCTTTTGCGTTCATTGTCACTTCCTGAGATTTAATTTAAACAGTGGTGTTGTCTCAAAAAAAGCAGTGCCGGAACACTCTACTCTGGATGACAAATATCGCGCTGTTTTTTAAGACATTTAAAAAAGCAGTGCCGGAACACTCTACTCTGGATTACAAAAATCACGCTTTTTTTAAGACAGTTAAAAAAGCAGTGCCGGAACGCCGTTCGGTGCGTTCCGGCTCTACTACACCCCTGAATTGAAACTAGTTTATATTTTATGCCTTTATCTATCGGAATAACCTTCCTTTATTAATGACTTTTGTTTAACTAAGTTTGTGTTACAATGTTATGTTGTTAATTGCATAATTGTTAGACAATTTGGAACCTAACCTTATGACAACAATGCTTAAAATACCCTATCTATTCTACAAATAATAGGTCAAACAGAACTCTAAGCAAACGAATTAAAGAATTTTATTAAGTTTAGATAGTAATTAATTTAGAACGCAAAACATAAGCTTGTCAGGCGTGCTAAAGTTCTTGTCTGGATCCAAATAATAGGAAATGTCCTAACTAGAATATGTGTTAATTTATTAAGAGGTTAAAGAAATTCATAAGTCAAGGGGTTAACTAAGCATAAAAACTTTAGAAACTAAACTAAATCTAATTTAAAATTATTCTTATGAATGGCCGAATGCCTTAAGGATTAATTAATGTGTTAAAAGGAGGACTTATTATGCTTTTTGAAGCAATTTCTTTCGAATTTCAATTATTTTTTTTCCATAATCAGCACAAATTTTGCTCTTTCCTTACAAAAATGTGATTGGCCTTTTGGACTTTGACATATTCCTTTCAGAAACGAGAAATTCGTTCTTTGCCATTTCACGAATCGAGTTATCAAAAGGAAAACTCTTTTGTTTTTGTAAGTTTCCCAAGAATAAGAAAGAAACAGAAAAGGCAAAGGAAAAAACTTTCCTTGGTACTTAAAAAAAGAAAGGAAGAAAGAAGAAGAGAAAAAGTCCTCAGCTGCACGCAAAATTTTCAATCTTCATTCAGGCACGTTTTTTTTATCCGATCCTTTGTTACTTGGGCTCTCTGATTTATCTGTAATGTACGAAAGAGCATGCTAAAATAAAAGAGCTAATTTTTTACCCTCCAGTCAAAGGTTACCTTCGTGCCATTTTTATTACTTTATTCCGTTTGCCACCCATAATACGTTTCGGACATTTTTTTCAATTGATTTTTTTCCCTTTGTATTTCCTGTTTCCTCGCTCCAAAAAGAGCAGTTAAGGTCTTACTGTTCTTTTAGTTTTTGCATGGTAAAGAACAAAAGGTGATTTTATGAGTTCCGTTCAATTTGAACATCTCGAAGTCGTATAAGATCGCATTTCCTGTGAAAAGGGAAACTCAAAAGTTTGAAAAAGTCAGAATGATTAGAATTCTTATAAAAGGACAAAAGCTGGCCATTATAAGATAAGTATAGTGATACAATATAAGCTTTTTCGATGCATTTCCAAGGCACCTTTGATAAAATTCTGAATACCTAATTTTTAGTTTTGAGATTAAACCTACCCTGTTTATATAAAAAGATAAGCAAAATCAATAACGTTTATATGACACGCAATGAAGTACTGAGGAAATATGTAAATTTTGCTGTAATTAATATTAATTATTATAGCTATTTATTTAATAGTCTGTTTTCAAATGGCAATTGTCCGAAAACCAAGAAACAACAGACACATGCACACTACCAGTGTGAACAATCGATGAGTTAGTCTGAGCTGAGACACGAGACAGTGAAGATATACCCTGTCCTCCGAGATTAAAATTTTGCTAATGATTAATTGATAGACTAAATATTTGAATCTGTTAAATTTTCTTTAAATCTGTTAGATGAATGTCAAATGTTAAAGCAAAATATTTAATTATTTGAATTATAAACAAACAAAAAAATACATTTGAAAACAAAAGTCGTAGTATTTCATTTCTTTCTCCTTGGTTTATAAATTTTGTAGTGGTTGAAGTTGTCCTTTCAAAAATTATGTCAACCAAAAGAAATATAATTTAGTAAGAATTACATAAATATAATTTAACAAAAGATATCAAAAATTAAAAAAAAATAATTAAACTTTTGTATTAGACAGAATGGCGCATATGCTGCAACTTCCAATAAAATTCAAAATACAGATAATCGAATACAAAAAAAGAAAAAATACAGAAGAAACGGAAGGAGTAAACAATAGCGATAACAGTACACCTTTTGCGCGCCAACGAAGCAGCATCCAGTGATTGCATCAACAATATTGTCCATTATTAACTAACGAATTACTATAGAATCAAACAACAAAAATCATGCTTTAATGATTAAAATAATTAAAACATATAAAAGAAAATAATCAGAATGGAAGAAATGGAAGAGAACTCGAATTGCGAACGTTTTTGGCGAATGGCGAAAATTTATTCATGTTAGAACTCCGATGGCGAGTGGCCTTTGAATAAAAAAACTTTATTACGTTGTTCTTTTTCTAAAGAGATTTTTTCCTTTATTTCAGTTAATGGATAAATTCAGGCCACTGAAGGTATAATTTTTGACTATGTAGTCATTCCCTTGACAGAAAATTTATCCATATCAGAACTCCGATGGCGAGTGGCCTTTGAAAACGTTCGCAATTCGAGTTCTCTTCCATTGCTTCCATTCTGATTATTTTCTTTTATATGTTTTAATTATTTTAATCATTAAAGCATGATTTTTGTTGTTTGATTCTATGGTAATTCGTTAGTTAATAATGGACAATATTGTTGATGCAATCACTGGATGCTGCTTCGTTGGCGCGCAAAAGGTGTACTGTTATCGCTATTGTTTACTTCTTCTGTATCGTTTCTTTTTTGTATTCGATTATCTATAATTTAGTAAGCCCACTTTTCGATTAGAAGCCGCCAGTTCCTTTAGTTTAATAATAAAAATTTAAGAAATAAAAAAAATGTATTTTCCACGACCAATTCATCAATAGAGTTTTTTTCGACTAAAAAAATGTTTTTGCGTTTGAATTTTTTTTTATTTCGTGAGAATTTTTTTATTTTGTGAGTATTATGAGAAATTTACAGTAGAACTTCGATTAACTGTTACCGTCGAGATCCGAGTGGCGACGGATAACCGAAAAGACGGATGAGATAAATCTCTTCATACATGTGTATAACGTGATTTCACTGCTGTCTTGGAACGAAAGCAGGGTTGCCATATTGGCCTTTTTAACGCCAATTTCCGGAAATTTGGCCTTTTTTAAAAGCCATTGGCCTTAAGAATTTTCATTTGACCTTAAATTCATTTTTGGTCTTAAATTCATTTTTTGGCCTCTTTTTGGCTTTATTTTTCCTTAAGACTTTTAGAACGATTTTTAATATATAATTTTAGTACCTTTCTAATAAATTTTTGAACATTGAAAAATAATATAGAACGTTTTCCTTAACAAGAGTTGATATATTACGCTATAACATTTTATTCTGACAAGAACAGACAGGACACAATTCATTTTTCTGTCTTTATTTTTTCTTTTGTAAGTCCCTCATGAAGATGTTTTAAAAAAATTTCCCTTAAATTTTAGTTTAATAGAACAGTATTATGCATGTGTCAATCTAGTGGGATTCCTTTTCATGAAGTAGAGTCATTTTCTTATAACAAAATAAAGTGGAAATGTGCGCTTTATATATATATATATATATATATATATATATATATATATGTGTATATAATGAAATTTTCATATTTGGCCTTTTTTGGCCTTATTTTAAAGACGGTTTGGCCTTATTTTGCTATTTTGATCTGGCAACCCTGGACAAAAATGAAAATAAAATCCTTGCAAAGTGAATAATACAAACATGTTGTATTTAATTTTACGAAATGATCAATACAAAAGTAGTACTATAAACATACGTTACTTTTTGCTTCTTAGACGATGATGGATAATAGAAACTGACGGTTAATGGAAGTTTCATTGTATTATATAAAAGAATATTTGTGAATAAAAATTGCAAAAATGAAATATCTGTGGAATATGAAATGTGAATTATGAGTTATATTACAAACAAAGAAGAAAACCTTCAAATTTAAAATAATTTTAAAAACAGGCTTTTATTAGTATATTAAAAATATATATATATTTTTTTTAAATCAAAAATATGGAGGTCGAAACAAAAATTGTAATTGTGTGAATCGTTAAAAATAATATTCTAAGGAAATTCAGCCACAATGGATATCACGAGTGAGAAAATTCCTAACAATCAGTGAAAAATAATAATAAATTTTAAACATGAATAACATAAAATTCCGCTTGTGAGAGAATTTTTTATCAGCGCCTAACGCTTTTACGATTTTGCTTTTACTTTCTGGAATTTGATTTATTATTAATCAGTTATTTTCTGGTGTGTAGCACTCTATTAAAAGCATGTTATAAAAAACTTTATTGTTTATGAAAATAAAACAGAATCATTGCTCTAGCGGAACTCGTTTTAACATATTATTTAACAACGGATTCGGAAACCCTCCGCGCTTTTGCGTTTGCGCCGGGCAGAGTTATTTTCATCAAAATAGGGGGAAAGTATAGAATGGAAGGGTGATGTTTACATTTTACTGAGCGTGATCTAACAAAGAACTCCGGAAATGCGCTCATATGACTCACATTGCCTGACACCCCTTTCCGGTGTAAAATCGTCCAAAAGTGGTAGTCTCGGAATCCGTTGCTGAACAGTACAAATAAATTTATTATTTTATATTATTTTGATCTTGTAATGGCAATTAGGATAAATAATTTGGACTCTAAAAGAAAGTAATACACATTGTACTTGACTCTTCATCATTAATAGATAAATAACTTCATAAATGCCTTTTACAATTAATCCTAAGAAATTAATTATAAAATTTTATTAAGTCTCTGAAACGCATCTATTTCTTATAAGGCTCGAAATATCTGACAATAACTGATCACTTAAAAGCCTTTTGATTTGTTAAGGCATTATATTATTTCTCTGCTCCAACTTACTTTTGTCTTTTTTCCCATTAAGAAAACCTTCATAAACATCATTTTGCTTTTCTCCGGGTGTCACATCCTTTTCATCGCCAATCACTTTTTTTGACAAAGAGCAAAAAAATTCACACGCGACATGTATTTAATCTCCCTCTTCTATACGATGAGTGATATTGCTGCCAGAATAAATAAGGAATGAAATGCATTCAATTTAAGAGTTCTTCCTGTGCCGTTGCTTTTCATCCAAAAGCGAGTCGATTCAAGTCGAAATGTTGGCGGACTTGTTAATGAGCAAAGACAAAAGAGTTGCGCCAAATAAAAGATGGAGTTTCTTTTCCCCTTTGTTGAGCCCGATTTGGGATTGGAAGGCATTGAATAACTTGATAAATGCCTATTCCTCCACTTTATAAAGTACGGTGATATGGAGTAGGATTTTTTTTAACAGACAAGAATTTGACTATTAATTACTGCGTTAGAAGACGGAAAATTCTTGCGAGAAATAATTAATAGATCGAGATAGTTTATTCAAGACAATTAATTAATTTTTTTCGGAAAGGAGCTCGGTTATTGTAGCCTATCATTATTTACCTTGCATTGCAATTAAAGCAGTGATGTTTATTGTATAATATACTTCGAGTATAATCAAATTATAGAAGAATAAGACACAGTTAAGTAATTAATGAGTGAAGTAGTTTTCTCTAGGGCACTGTTAATAACGCGACGGATTTTTCTGTTTAATACGTTCTTAGTTTTAATTGTGAGTCAGAGAAAAATAAAGGTTATGCGATACCGAGATATTATTTTCAAATTAGGGTCTTCGGATATATTGCAATAATTGAAGTTATTTATCAAGTCAGCATTAAACTTATACAAAGTGTAAGAAGTATGTGTATGCAACAGTGCAAGACGAAAAAAAAAAAAAAGATTGTCGCGTCTAAAATGGAGTGAATTATTAATAGTTAACTATTGTTTCGAAGTTAAAGAACTGTTTTTGAAATTTTGTAATTAGTTATAACCATATGTTTTAATTTAACACAATCTTTTTTATGTTTGTTTAAATTACTCTTCGAATTAATTGTTTAAATTACTTTATCGTTTGAAATCAGTTTACTTTTCCTATTGTTACGAATCTGTAATGCTTTTTTCCTACAATGTTAGTTTTGTGGTTGGAAAGATAGTTTTACAGAGACTCTTCATGTTTGTCAGACCGATGAAACCCCCGACTTCAGGACTTTGGCGACAAAAATAAAGGTCCTAGAAAATTGATGGATTATGGTCCTAACTCTCATAGGAACCGAGTTCTGGATTTTTCTGGAGAATTCAATGAGACGTCAAGTCCTTTCAAAAAGGTATAAATATTGGAGGAGTTCAAACAAATGGCTGATATAATTGGAGTTCTGTTCGCAATGCGAGTTTCTCAGCTGTTAAATGCTGAGCACTATTGACAGTGCTGTTTCTGTTGTTATTTGTGCTTTGCCGTCTGTTCGTGTTGCTAATTTGAACAATTTCTGTTTTCTTGTTACCTACGCTTTGTGTTTTCTGGAATATTCGTGGAAGAAAGCGTCGTTCTCCATTATCAAGTTGTTAGACTGCTTTCACCGCGCACGCATATTATGATTTTCGTAACAATACGAATAACTAGTTGCATTTCTGCGTCTCGACAGTTTAGTTTGGTTTAGTTATATTAACGTCCTGTTTTGCAGCAACACGAGGGCTATTTTGGGACTAACCTCGCCATTTTTAACCACGGTCAGATGACGAAGACGACACCGGAGCCGGTAGCCTGCCTCCTCCCCAAACTTCCGAGCCACACCAGCGTGAGGACATTTGGTCCCGACGGATTTAAAGTGCACCAGATTCACTTACAGTCTTTTTCTTGATGGAATCGGGACTCCAGCCTGAATTCCTCCGGCTCCCAAGCCGAGATCTTATCATCAGGTCAGTGTTAGATTATTAAATAGGCGAAGTAGGCAGCGGCCTAGGAGCCCCGCAACTTTGTGGGGCCCCGAAGCTCACAAAGTGGTACTTTGTGGTACTTTCAAAGTAATTCAATTGCGTGCTTTCCTTTCATTTACAAAAGCCTTGCACTCTTATTTAAATTGAAATCAAGTATCATTTATATTTTGGAACATTTTTCCAACCACATTCGTAATTAATTACTTTTTTCAAGTTTTTGCTGCTTGATAATTCCAAAAAAATATTTTGTTATGTGTATGCGATTGTATAAATAGAGTTTAGATTGTGTTAAAAATGTTCCATACATTTTTTAACAATTTATTTTAAATTATTTTTAAATTAATTTTTTTTGTACTGAAACCAATTCTCTTGAAAGTGATCCTCGATTAAATGTCTTGTTGATTCAGCTTGTCAAAATTTGAATCTTAAAACTGCTGATATAGAGATAAAATTAAAATCAATACAAAAATATCTGGTTTTGTAAGGATTGGAAAGGAAAAGGGGGCCCCAAGATATCCATCGCCTAAGGGCCCCTAGCTTAATCCGCCGTCACCAGGTCACAACGGCCGTCTACGCATCGGCAGAGTCTCGGTTACGGAATTATTGGGCAGTGGATTGGAGACCCGATTCCAAAATATCCCAAATGGTACACGCTAAATTAGTCTGGTTCATGTATCATTTCATTGGTGTGAAACGAAATTAGGAGGGAGAGAAGCCGCTTAAGAGTCGTAATGGTCATCTGACCACAGTTCAGGATGACGAAGTTCGACTCAAAATAGCTCTCGAAGGTATATCGTCAATATCGTTAACCCAACCTATGGGCCGCGGCCCACTTGTGGTCCGCGGATAGCGTATTAGTGGGCCGCGGAGTCGAAGTCAAGGAAGCTTCAAGAGTCGTCACTTTTTTGCTTTATAAATAACTAGCAGTACCCGCACGGCGTTGCCCGTGGAATTGGGGCTTCAACAAATTAAAAAAAAACCGCCCACAATGACACGAAAAAGCTTTGAAAACAAAATCAAAACAGAAGATAGACATTATTGATTTTCCCGCTTATTTTGCTTCGCGAGCGATTATGACATTTGAGCTGTAGGAAAACAGTACAGAGTACGTTAATCCAAAACTGTATTAAAAATTGCAACGTGAAAATCATTAATAAACAGCAAGAAACAACTTAAACAACATGTGTTTTTCAATAAACTTTAGAAACAAGACAAAAGTATAAAAAATATAAATCAGAACGCGATCCCCCCCACCCCCACCTAGATTAAAAAATTGTCTATCATGAGCTTGACGTGTAAGGCGAAATTGATCAGAACGTAACAGACAGACGCGCACAAAGAAAAAATAACCAAAAGGAGAAAAAAAAACCATTTGCCTAAACCTGCTTAAACGGTTTAATAATTCATTCAAACTAAAGCAATAAAAGTAATTCATCATATTCCCGTACCTACCCTCATTCATGGCAGGAAGCCAAATAAAGCCATAGCTCTAATTTTTCCGCCAGATGGCGCACACTTGGATTGAACGGGATTTCCGTATTCCGATTCCTTCTGAAAAACTTCTCTGACCCCATCAACTAAAAATTAATTACAAATCGACTTAAATTGGTATTATAACCGTTCTTGTTTTAAATGAAGGAGAACCGTTTTATTTATTAGCTCGAAAATTTTCAAAAAGATAAGGAAAATAGAACGTGAGATGGAGTCATTTGATTTTGAAACCTTAAAATTTCATTCGAAAACTGACTATTATTTAAAAATTTCTCAAAACTCAGGAAATTACGTTAGACTTTCAAAACAAACGTCATTAAAACGATAATTGTTTGCTCAATTTGATGGTGCATCGATTGTTTTTTTCCGATCATTATTTATCGTGGATCGGCCAAAAATGGGCTAAAAAGCACCCAAACCAACACAAAACATTAAATAAAAATATTTCTAGATGAAATTTTAAAATTCAGGCTTCGAGGCGCATTGAGTCACCGTTAAGACAACCTGTGTGCCAAATTTCAAGTTTGTAAGTGCGATAGATTCGTCTGGACATCGCACGCAGGCACGCACAAACATTGCCTTTTATAAGTATAGATATATTTTTAATCCGTTTACAGTAAGCTTTACTAATTGCAGACATATACGTACGTAGAATATATAAATGTATTATATGTGTTTATATTTTTTCACTTGTATATTTAGTTAGTGGGCCTCAAAATATTTTTTACATAACATTTGGTCCGCAAAACCAAAAAAGTTGGGAACCACTGCGTTAACCCTTTCTCGGCGGTTCGTCACGCTGTAATGCCGCTACTAAACGGGACTCCGTGTGAAAAGTGTACACATTGTGTATGGATAGTCTTTGGCATTCGGGTTTATGTATTACGTTTGAACAACGCCACCTTGGTATGTTCTTGGAAGAAATGGGGCTTTTCTTTGAAACAATATATTCATAATTTCTACGTAAACAGTAATTATCATAATTAAAACCCAATTAAACCTTTGCGGCGCAAGGCATTAAATTTTCTGAAATATAATGAAAAAACATCATGGATGGGTTTAGTTTATTGTCTAGACATAAAATCTACAATATATATATATATATATATATATATACTTACTTCATTCCGAGGGAGGGGGGGGGGGCGACACTGAAAAAATATTCTTGAATCTTACAGAAAATCATAAATTAAAACTTCAAGAATATTGGAGAAAAGTTTTCGAGTTAATTTGCTAAAATTGTAAACGTCCAGAACTGGAAAAATTTCTTATCTCTGAGTTACGGAATTTTCTCGAACTTTAGCTCTAATAATTCCTATTCGAAAACGAAGTTTCATAAGATTGCTATGTACATTCTAAAAGGAGTACTATTAGACCTATCCTAAACCTATTATTTTCCATTTATAGTTGAATGTAACGGTTGAGAAGCGAGTGAAATTAGGTGTGCCATCAGCTTTCACACTGCGCCTCAAAGGATTATTATATAATATAAATATAAATATTACAATATCTATTATATAATATAAAGATTTATTATTGTTCGAATGAATGCTCCCGGCTAAAGCCGACGCAGGTCTCTGCGATTCACATCGTGCATGCCGGGTACAGCCGACGTTCGTCTCCATGGGTAGAATTTTGGTTTGCCGGGTATAGCTGAAGTTAGGAGGGAAAGGGTTCATTAAACTACACTAAGTTCCTCTACTGGGACTTGTGATTTTTGTAAGTTTTTAAATAATCGAGCTTTTGGCTCTTTGGCGAATATAAAATAGGAAGTGCGACACTGGTAAATGATCCTTTTCCCCTATGTCCGACTGTAGTCGATAGCATAGGAATGGCGGCTCTATAATGAGAAAAACCTTTCAAGAAATGCAGAATCCGCTTTTGTGATACGTGGCGGGCAGTCATTCAAGTTTAGGCGTGTGGCGATGTTCAAGGGTACGGTTGCTATTTAAAAAAAACTGGTTACATGCACAGTGATCAAATTTTTTCCGTTTACCTCGGTAGATCATGCGATTCAAGAGTATTCGTAAGCAGATATTAATGCACCTAGACTTATATTTAAGTGTAGACCGTTTTTCATTTGATGACCAATTAAAGACTTTTTCGCCAAAATTATGTTTTTAAGTTTCAGTACCATAAATGTTTCTCGAACTTTAAGGAAAATGTCCTTATCTTTTATGAAAATCGTAGTAGCAGTATGCGATTCGATGGTAAGAAGAAACTGGGAAATGGGAAAATATACGGGGTAAACCAAAAGTCTTCGGCACATTACAAAATTTAATTAAAAAAAAAATTGTGATATCAGTGTGCGATTTTCACTAAATTGCATTACGCGGCGTAAAGTTTTTTTTAACAAAAAGAATGGTTCAATTGTCTGCACATAGATAGCGCTAGTGGTACAGTATTAGCTTAGTAAGGTTAGCTTCCAATCCATTATTGCATGTAAGAGCAAACTGTATCGGTTGGCACTTAGAAACAAAGTCGATTATTCAAGTTAAAATAAAGTTTCGAATTACGCTTCATAAAGCTGATCCTTGTCGAAACAGTATTTTCTCAACACCAGGCATAACCACTATAGAAGAAACAACAACCAGGGGACAAACACCAACTAGCCCTTATCGGGGCTTATGAGGAAGGTGACCCCCCCAAGAACCAAGGCCTAGACCGGATGAGACGAAAATGCAGAGAAGAGTCACTATCACCAGCATACACCACCAGGTAACGGGAAATTCCCCCTTCATCTACCAAAATTCTTATTTTTTATTTTTACTTTTACTTCCCCTCCCCATTGTATGCATGAGTGAGAGGAAGGTGAATGAATGAAAAATGTAATTGGACATAGCTAACAAAATTTTCTTTCAGCCTTAAATTCTATTTTTCTTCTAGCGAATTTCATCTAATTAGGTGGAAATTAATTTTTTAAGTCATGATCATCGGTGCTACTAGTCAGGTTCGGAGATTGTGAACCTAGAGTTCGTGTGCTCCGTAAAACCCAATCTTCGCTGTTCGAGTATTTTCTCACTGAAAATTTTTAGAGACTGGAAGCGTGTTGGACAGGGTAGGCCACGCATGTCAGATGATACTGTTCAGCAACGGATTCCGAGACTACCTCTTTTAGACGATTTTACACAGGAAAGGGGTGTCAGGCAATGAGTCATATGAGCGCATTTCCGGAGTTCTTTGTTTGATCACGCTCAGTAAAATGTAAACATCACCCTTACATTCTTCACTTTTCCCTTATTTTGATGAAAATAACTCCACCCGGCGCATGCGCAAAAGCGCGGAGAGTTTCCGAATCCGTTGCTAAACAATAGATGTCGAATCTTGCACACTTCACTGATGCCCTTATATAAACAACTTGCATCTATTACTGGATTTTTGGCTGGAAACTGGAAAGCTTGGGACTTTCTTCTTTTCTTCGAGCTTCACATCCCAAGACCCGAGTGCTGGATTACAGATGCGGGTTTCAACTCCCCTCTTCTATGTCGAAAATTGGCTGTTTTTTGGAATTCTGGGTCTGAAAAACAAAAAACTATTATAATAGATCTGAAAATTTAAAATATAAGAATACAGCAGATATAGTTATCGACTTTTAAAGAAATTATTTATTTATTTATTCAAAGAAAATACACAAAACAGAAAACTCCAGTTATTTCATCGCATGACGCAAAATGAACAAAAGACAAAGAATAAAAATTGTAAACACTAAAAACTTAAAGTATAACTATCGAGTTGGAAGTTTTACATAATGAATCTCAAGAAAAGTAAATTTAAAATGGTAATCAGAAAGTTGTATAAAATATATTTTAAAATATAAAAAAACTGTAATTATAATTAAAAAGTAGTAAGCGCTTATTTTTAAAACATTTTTTTTGAAGGAAATATAAAAAAATATTAAGGTTTTCAGAATTCAGTAGATCCCCGGGAATCCGAAATTCTGGATAATCCGAACATCTTTCTTTAATTTTCTGACAAATTTTAAATGAATAATGAAGGAAAAATAACAATTAAGGAACAAAAACAAAGATAATGTTTATTTCTAACTCAAGAGAAGCATTCGAATCGGTCTTTATGAATGAATACAGAACTCTAATTAGTAGAAACAAACTTGGGTATCTTCTTCTTACCCTTTTTACTTTCTCGTATACGAAGTATACAAAGCGAAAGTATTGTAATCGTCAAAAAATTCGAACTCGAGATTTTGGCGAATCTCCACGTTTTAGACCTCCCCGAGTCCGAAAAACACAATTTTGGAATTATGTCTGTCTGTCTGTGAACACGATAACTCAAAAACTATTAGATCTACGGAGATGAAATTTGGTATGTGATCTTTACACATAATTTGTAGGTTTCTATCAAATATTGGACAAAACCCGTCTGTCGGAAGTCTGCCTGTCTGTCTGTCCGCTGTCATGCGAACACTATAACTCAAAAACTTGGACAGATGGATAAAATTTGGAACACAGTTTTATCATCATGAATGTAGGTCCGTAGAAAATGTTGGGCCAAATCCGACAAAGGGTTGACTGTCTGTCGGTCTGTATAATTTACTTTTGAAACCAATCCGTATCTCCACGCGTATGCGTACTGGAAGCAATCTTCTGTGCACGCGAAAACAGCGAATCACGTCAGTTTGTCCTTGAGACGGCAAGAGCGGAAAATCGGTACTCATCTCTTTGAATTTGATTCTTTACCTAGATATTTTTCAATCACTATAATGAAAAACCTTGTGATAGTCATTGGATTCTGGATAACAGTAGGTTCGAATTTTTTTATCCACGCGGGGGAAGGGAAAACGGTACCTTTTTGGGGGAAATATACGAGAAAGTTTAGGGGAGAACACTCCCGCCAGTTTAACTTGTACCGTGAGAATCGCCGTGCGCTCTTTCCGCAAGCCTTTACACAGCACTCAATAGCTTACTCTGTTCGTGCCAAATTTTGTAGCTCTAAGTCCAGCGATCTGTCCTGTAGAGCGCCTACACACACACATTCTCCTTCATCATTAGTAGAAACTAAAAGATTTGCGTCCGTCTAATACGGACTTTTAGCCCTCCGAACATATCTCGTATCCCATTGTCACAGATTTACTAACAAAAGTTATAGTAGAAAATCTAATGTACATTGGCAGAGTGGTTCAGAAATAAGAAAGCATGAAAAACAGAACTGGTGAATCAATTGACACTAATCTTCATTTAATAATAATCTTACTTTTAACAATTACTTTCGTTTCGTCCGAGGCAAAATCCACTAACAGAAAAATATCCATTACCAAATACAAAAAAAATACTGGATTAAAATAAATTTTGATTAAATATTTCAAATTAAACACAGAAAATTATTAGCATTTATGATTAAAATAAATGTGGATTAAATATTGTTATGATTTCATATTCAATCTGTAATCGCGCATGCATCGCATCAATTACTCATCCACTTCCTTTTTCAGTATTTAGTGTATGATGTAATGTAGTGTATGATGTCACGTTCTATTTTTAGAAGCGCGCTCTTCTCTTATTGGTTAATATTTACTTTCAATGTACATATATATACCTCTGCTTTTGTATATAATAAATTATTCTTTCTCTTGCTTCGGTCCACGGCTGGTGAATTTTACTTTACCAAATATTTCAAATCAAACACAGAAAATTATTAATAATTAGGATTAAAATAAATGTGGATTTTTAAATATACAGAGTAGAAATTGTTGAAATTTGACTCTGTTCATAAATTTTGTATCTTGATGAACAAGCACAAAAAGAACTTTGTCATTTCAACATGACAATAAACGATTTTAATAATTTTTCTAATAACTGGAAAAAATAAAATAACTTCTATGACAAGTAGCTATAAGTATAGTTTAGTACACAAAGTGTAGGGAATATAAATAAATGAAAAAATAATACATTTTACAATCTGTTAATAGCGCATTACACTAAAAAAAACACATTTTTTTACAAAAAATTGACAGTTTGACACCCTATTGTATATCACTACAGATCGCGTACTCAAATTCATGAAATCTCAATAGGACATCAAGGATTCTAGGGTTCAAAGGTGGACCAGGAGTAAGACAGTCATTTAAGGACTTGTATCCTTTATCTTTCGACGAGGCATCGAAAACCATTGTAACTTTAGTTGTCTCTTTAACGCAGGGATGGGCAAACTTTTTCGGTCACGGGCAAAAAATCGGAAAAAAAAGTTTGGCGGGCCAAGATAAATTTTTCTAAAATTTTAAAAACAATATACAAGTATTACAATTTAAATATGTTAATGAGATGAATGAAATTGCGATTTCATTTTTAAAAGTTCCTTATATTGAGGTTCGAAGCGAGATGTACTGATTCTAAGGAAAGAGGCTAAATGCTCATCTGTCAGTCTACTTCTGAAATAATTCTTTCTAAGGTTCATAGTTGAAAACACTTGTTCACATATATAAGGTGAAGCAAACATAGCACTGATTTTCTGGGCGCGAGATATTAAATTTGGGAAACTTACTTTCGATAATGATTTGTAAAACTCTTAGCTTTGGCATATTTAGAAACGACTGCTTGAGATGATTGTTAGATTGCAACTCAATTAATTCAAGCTGCAAATCTGACCTCACTGCTTCAAAATTTACGTTGAAAGGCATGGTAAAAATATCCAATTCTGTTTGAATGGCACTGAAATCTTGAAATCTGCGTTCGAACTCAAAATGCAGTTTTTTCAAGCCATCTTCATAATTCTTAAGCTTCTCTTCATTTACTGAGGGTATAGAATTTAACCTCGAGAAATGAGACAAGTCGTTCTTAGCTAGCTACCCAGCAAACAGATTAAGTTTTAGTTTAAAAGCTTTGAGATGGGCCCAGATATCGTCGATAAATTGATTTTTTCCTTGCATCTTGACATTCAAGTTGTTCATATGACAAAGAAGATCTGTGAAAAATGCAAAGTCCGAAAGCCATTCTGTATCTTCTAACATTTCGCACTCTGCAGAACACTGTTTCTCACGGAAGAACGACACAATGTCGTCTTTCAGCTGCCAAACTCGCTCGAAAACACATCCTGCACTAAGCCACCTTATTTTCGTGTAATACAGTACATCAGAGTATTCAGATTGCACGGAATGAAGAAAATCTCGAAATTGCCTGTGAGTAAGCTCACGAGATCAAATAGTATTTACAAGCTTCACGAGTGCATTAAGCACGGGCTTCATATTCAATGCAGATTTACACAGAGCATCTTGATGTATAACACAATGTAGAAAAACAACATTGTTCCCAGGATAATTTTGATTAAAGAGTCCAAGAAATCCAGATTTTTTTCCTGTCATATTTGGTGCTCCATCGGTCGTAATATTACATATATTTGTTATAGGCACTTTCAAAATTAAAAGCCCTTCCTGAAATTCATGAAAAATATCAGATCCCTTTGTAGTTCCCTTTAAAGAAAGCATGCACGCCAGTTCCTCGGTAATTTCAAAGTTCTCATCAACACCTCTTATTAATAATACTAATTGAGCAGTATCATTTATATTAGTGCTTTCATCCATAGTTATGGAGCAAAATTTAAACTGGCCAATCTTTGACTCTAATTGTGATGTCAAATTTTTATCGATGGCTTCGATTCTAGAAGTCACCGTTTTTCGAGATAAGCTTACAGTCTGAAATTATTTTTCTTGTCTGGACATAAAACATCACAAACTTGGAGCATGCATTGTTTAACGAACTGAGAGCTTTATTATTTTTAGCAATATTGTATGCTACAATGTAACTTTCATGTGTAGCTGCTTCTTGGATAGTGTTTACCTTCTTGAAAAAATTTTGTCGGCCTGATAATTTTTTACAAAGACTTTCTACATTTTGTTTTCTTTCATATTCGGACATTGCTTCGTAATTGGAATTCTTATGCTTAGATGTGAAATTACGGGAAATGTTATATTCTTTGAAGACTGCTACAGCTTCATTGCAGATGAGACACACTGGTTTATCTTTAACAACTGTAAAAAAATATTTTCAGGTCCATTACTCATCAAAAGCACGGCACTCTGAATCAACTTTACGTTGCACTGCGAGTAATGTACAGAAACACATCGTTGCGATGTGGTTGAATGCGAAGAACAGAATGATTTTCAACAGAAATGAAACCGGAAATACCATCAATAAATCAAATAAAAAAGAACATTATAACCAGAGGGCACGAGCGAAAGGCAGACGCACTGGCGCCAACACTGTCTGTGCTTGCTATTTCCGTCGATTTATGTTTTGTAGAACAAAAATAGAGAAAGTAAAAATATCATCAGTCCTTTGAAAAAAAGGAAGAAAAAAATAATATTTAAACAAAGTAGAAAAGGAGATGGATATATAATATATAAATCATATTTTCTTTTAATTTCCGGCGGACCGGCAAATTAAAATTCTATCCGCGGGCCGTAGTTTGCCCATGTCTGCTTTAACGGTTCGTACTACTGCAGAATAAAGCAAATGAAATGAATTCCCTTCATTGTTTGAAGAGCATCCCTCAACAATATTCAAATTTAATTTATCTGCAACAATAGTCTTATATTCAACAAAAAGCCAATTATTTTCTTTCATTCTCTTACATAAAATTTCAAATCTTCGCTTTGCTATCTCGAAGTCATTATGCAATTCGTTAGGATTTTTGTCCCAAAATAGCTTTGTTTCATATTAATTAGAATTTAAAATTTTTTTCAAAAAGCGCAATTAAATTCTTGCGCATTCAGAAATATTGCCCTTGTTATTTATTCCCATCGAATCTAACTCTCACAACTGTTTAAAATTTCCATTTAATGCTGAGCAACATTCTATTTTTAAAACAGAAACGTTCTTCACACTATTTACATCTATTGGCGAGATTCGACCTTGCACAACTTTCCCGAAAATCGTATCAATTGCAAATAAGGCTTTAGTTAATTTTTCTTTTTTGCTCGAGTGAATTTCCCAAAAATATTCCGCACCAATTAAGAGAGAAAATTCATTTCCGAACGCTACGCTAGCATTTGAAAGCTGTATATTTTTCCTACTAAGCATTTGTTCTAGTTTATTTGACGATACTTTGAAAGGAGAACTAGAAATAACACCAGTCAGCAAGGCTTCTATCTTTATACTTTGTTCAGGGTCACGAGAGTTGCAAAGAGTAAACTGCACAACTTCATATATTTTTACTTTCTTGTATAGGAAGTATACAAAGAGAAAGTATTGTAATCGTCAAAAAATTCTAACTCGAGATTTTGACGAATCTCTACGTCTTAGACCTCCCGGAGTCCGAAAAACACAATTTTAGAATCATGTCTGTGTGTCTGTCTATGAACACGATAACTCGAAAACTATTAGAGCTACGGGGATGAAATTTGGTATGTGGTCTTTCAACATAATTTGGAGTTTCTATCAATTTTTGGACAAAATCAGTCAATGGGAAGTTTGTCTGTATGTATGTCCGCGGTCATGCGAACACTATAACTCAAAACTTGAATAGCTAGATGGATAAAATTTGGTACACAGTTTTAACGTCATGAACGTAGGTCCGTATAACATTTTGGGCCAAATCCGTCAACGGGCTGACTGTCTGTAGGTCTGTATAATCGCATACTTGCTTTCCTCAAGTTAGTATAGCTTGCGTCGTACGAAGGAAATTGTAGCGAGCCGCAAACACGCGCATCCGAAATTATGGCAACCCGAATCGAAACTTCATTCTGACATTCTCCAGATAGAAGGTATGTTGAAATCTTGCTTGATATCTGAAGTAAGATTTCTTACTCAAAAACGTTAAATTAAGTTGTGGTACCTCAGCGCGCGTAAAAATTGAGAACAAACGCAATTCTCTTTGCAAAATATTAAGTTGCAGGAATTCATGAATTTGATATGTTTCATTGTAAATCACCATTCATAATTTTTTTCTCAAAATAACTATGTCTTGGGTAAATACCCCAAGAATCTTTACCTACTGGGTGTTTACCCATCCCACATTACGGGTCGTATACGAGAAAGTTTCGGGGAGGTCACTCCTGCTGGTTTCTATTGGGTCCTTCGAACCGAATACATAGACTAATAATTTCTGCCCCCTGATGAGTTTCATGTCGTCAGCTATTTCTTTCTTCAGAAAGCATCGCTGAGAAATCTAACAGAATATTTATCGTTTTTTTTATTACCGATCATCATTAATGCCGAACAAGATTCTAAAAGTATTTCATCCTCATTTATATTAATGATCGAACAAGTTACGACTTCCTGAGTCGAAACACTCTGCACTTTCGGCTGTTCACTGCTGATGGGCTCAAGAGCAGTTGAAGTATCGCAAATTAGTTCAGAATATCTGCGATGACACTTACCATATGGCGGCCTTTTTGAATTGCATTTCTTATTGACACGACCTTGAGTTAAGCATAAATAGCAAATCTCATTTCTTCTTAAATATGCCTTTCTTTCCTCAATTTCCTCAAGGGGATAAAGTATCATGATCGGTTTTAGATTTTACACAAATAAACATTTTTTTCACATC
>BGPR01007255.1:0-37343 GCA_013235015.1 Araneus ventricosus | reverse complement strand
TCATGATCGGTTTTAGATTTTACACAAATAAACATTTTTTTCACATCAATTATAAAGGCAGATGCGTGTGGAATATTCGCGCTTCTCTGGTTTTCTTCTATTAGATAAATCAACTTTACTTTGATTAAATTTTCCATATTTGTAGTTGGGTTTGTCATAAGAATTTAATCTAGGTTCTTTTCGTGCATCGGCATCAAATTCTTTAATTAAATTCTCATTTCGTCCGCGACACTGAATTTCAATTTTTAAGAATTCCAATAAATCAGAAATCGTATATTCTTTTTTAGCGTACATTTTACGTTAAAATTCTAAAGATAAGTCTCTAGGAATAGATTTTAACAGTACTGGATATAACAATCAACTAAAACTATTAAGGTCAATTCCATTACTTTCTAACCCGCTTATGTGAGTTTCGCGTATGGAATACAATCTGCGTAACGACTTTACATGCTGTGATTTGCGAACTGGGTTCAAATTTAGTAGCTGTGACATATAAGCATCCATTATCATATCCGTCCTACCAAATCTTTCTTTCAGAATATTTATTGCAATGTCATAGTTCTTGGATTTTAAAGCTAAACCTCGAATTGCTATTTCGGCATCGTTGATAATAAAGGATTTTAAATAGATAAATTTTTCAACATTGCTAAGATTTGAATTTATTGTATAGCTGCTTCAAATTGAGAATAAAAGTTATTAAAATTTAAGATATTGCCATCATACTGCAGTATTTGTAAACGAGGAAGTTTTACTGAACATTGTTGTGTGTTTCTGTTGACATTTCTATCAATCAAAGTTTCGCTTTCATTTTTACTTTCTCGTATACGAAGTATACAGAGAGAAAGTATTGTAATCGTCAAAAAAATTCGAACTCGAGATTTCGACGAATCTCCACGTTTTAAACCTCCCTGAGTCCGAAAAACACAATTTTGGAATTATGTCTGTCTGTGTGTGTGTGTGTGTCTGTGAACACGATAACTCGAAACCTATTAGAGATACAGGGATGAAATTTGGTATGTGAACTTGACACATAATTTGTAGGTTTCTATATAATTTTGGACAAAATCCGTCCAAGGGAAGTCTGTCTGTCTGTCCGCGGTCATGCGAACACTATAACTCAAAAACGTGAATAGCTATATGAATAAAGTTTGGTACACAGTTTTATCATCATGAATGTAGGTCCGTATAAAGTTTTGGGCCAAATCCGTCAAAGGGTTGACTGTCTGGCGGTCTGTATAATCGCATACTTGTAAAAATTATATCTCATAAGCCCCTTGACTTAGATAAATAAAACTTGGCATCACGTATGCTAACATTAATTATAGATCTGTGCCCAAATTTCGTTTAAAAAACAGGTGTTCAAATTGCATATTTAGTTCAAAATGCACATTGCGACTGTGTGTTGGCGAGCGTTTCGCTTATTTTACTAAAGTTAGTATGTTGGCGTTTGACCTTGGTAGTCTACGCAGGAAATTGTAGGAGCCGCACTTTGGAAATTATGGCAACCCCTGAATCAAAAGTTCGTTCTGACATTCTCCAGATGGAAGGTATGGTGAATCTTGCGTGATATCAGCCGTAAGATTTCGTAGTCAAAAACTTTAAATAAAGTTCTAGTTCCTCAGCGCGCGTAAAAAGTGAGAACATACGCAATTCTTTTTTGCAAAATATTAAGTTTCAGGAATTCATGAATTTGATATGTTTCATTGTAAATCACCATTCATAATTTTTTTCTCAAATTAACTAGGCCTTGGGTAAATACCCCAATAATATTTAGATACCCACTGAGTGTTTATCCACCCCACATTCCTTTTGGTATGCGAGCAAATTTCGGGGAGGCCACTCCCGCTAGTTTGTCTGATGAGGAGAAGGCATGTGACTTCATTAATGCGTCGTACAAAAATGTTCTATCAAACTCGTAATGACCTTCAAGACATACACGACGTGGATTTTTAGGATTTATCAGATACCGATAGGGCAATAACGAATCTATTATTTTATAAAAGCTATTTATTAAACGAAGACTGTGAAGGGTCGAAAAATCAAGAAATTTCGGAGATTCGCAGATGAAAAAAAAAAAAAAAATCTCCGTAGAAAAGTAAATTTTCGAAGACTTCTCGTATAAAACATTTCAGGACAACTTTCACCGTTCCCCAAAAATTCTGTCTATGTTTACAACTAATTATCCGTCCTCTTGAAGACTGTTAACACATATATGATTGATTCATTCGTGAAGGATACGAATTTATACTTAATGAGAAATAGACAGCTAGGCTTCGGAAGGAACAATAAGCAAACCGTGAGTGAAACAACGAGGGATGAAATGATGGCATTCATAGGTATTTTTACCTTTTATAAAGCAAACAGATGTCAAAACTTAATCTTCGGGAACCTATTTTATAGTATTCAATACAAAAAATTAGGGTACTTGAGTGTACAGGAGAAAAAACGATAAAAAAAAAAAAGACGGCGCGGCGTACCGAGTGCGCCGCCCGTGTCTTATTGCTATGGGTAATTCTGTAAACCCGTGCCTCTCTAAGGGTTAATGAAAGCTTTAAAAGTTAGGTCTGAAATTGAATTAACACCAGAATTGAGTTAAAACAAATTAACAATGATCGTAAGGAATAAGACTTGGATCAAAACTTGGCGCAAGCTTTAAAAACGAATGTCTCATTTAAAAAGCGTAGTCAAAATAGAAATAAGTAATTCTATACATTTTATGAGAAAACCGGTCATACCAGAGATTTTTACCATCACTTAAAAAATAAAAATTACGAATTGAAAAACAGATTTTCATTCAAAAATAACGTGACCATTTATTTTTACACTGAAAATGGGACAACGACTATTTTTTAGGTAAAAGTTATCGCGGCCATTTATTTTTTCCCTTCGAAACGGGACATCTAATTTTTAAATAAGTGTATAGATTTTTTTTGCTTAGAAAATATATAAGAAAAGTATTTTCAGTGCTGAAAAGTATTTTCAGTATTATTAAGAAAACGCAAATTTCTTCCTAGAGTTTTAATTATTAATGAAATGAACGTAAATGAACATCTAAAAATGAAACGAATGAAATTTAATAAAAGAGGCTACCATCGGAATTTTTTATTTTTCGCTCTTGTTTCAAAATAGTCACCGGGTTGCTCTGTAGCCAGGGTAAGTAGCGCTGAGCTAAATTTTATGAAAGTGAATGGTTGCAGCAGCTTGCGTACTTATCTGACATTTTTTCAGAAATAAATAAACTTAATTTAGGATTGCAGAACCATTCCATAACCATTTTTAAGGTAACTGACAAGACAAAATCCGAGTCTATGATTAAGAAGCTGAATTTTTGGGAATCCTGTATTATAAAAAACAGTATGAAGTTTTTGAGACTCTTCATAGCCTTTTGTCTGAGAACGAACTTAAATTAGCAAAACCAACTAGTTTAACAAGTAAAAACTAGTATAATAGCACATTTAAAAGGACTTAAGTTGTCATTCAGACAATATTTTTCGAAGCGCAGTGATGCAGATATGTGGGTTTTAAATCCATTCAACGAAGCGTTTTTTCAAAAAGCTGAAAAATTATCAGTTTCTGAAAAAGAAAAATTGATTGAAATTTCCATTGATTCTTCATTAGAATCTGAATTAAAAAAAAGAAATTTGATTCACTTCTGGGTAGCAGTGAAAGAAGAGTACCAAGACAGAATATTTTATAACTTTCACGAGCACAGAACTTGTGGGAAAAGCATTCTCGTCTTATACAAATATTGAGAATAAATATCGAAATAAGCTTGAAGCAGCTCCAAACATGAGATAATATCTTTCTTCATTTGAACCCACTTTTATAAAATTCAGCTCCATGAAATAAGCTCAAGGATCGCATTGAAATTTTCTTGCACTTGAATAACTGATTATTACGCAGTGTAATTTTTAGCTAACCTTATAAGTTAATGTGAAATTATCACGATACTGTTTTCATTTGTTTTGCCGTTTGACTAATACTATTTTAAAATTGGAAGAAAATATATAATTAAAAATAGGTCCTGCAAATGCCATTAATTCGCGTCATTTGACTCTTAAGCTTACCTAAGCCCTTAACATTATTGATAAAAACTTCTTTGCATAGACGGATGATTGGGGGTATGGTAATAAGGGGTACGCGAAAATGAAAAGACTAATCAAGGGGTAAGCAAGGAAAAAAAGTTTGAGAATCCCTGCCCTAGACCACCGAAATGGCATGTTACCTATCTGAAAAAAAAAACCTTCTGAGATGCGCTCTCATTTTTAAAAAATTTGTAGTTCCAACATTTCAGTTATTTTTAAAATTAATTTTTGAAATGTGTCACATCATTTCTGTACACCCTGTAAAATTTATATCAAAGAAAGCTGATGACCTTTCTAAATTGAAGAAATACGTTGCGATGACACGAAACAAGTTTAAGCAAAATATCCAATTTTGTCTTTTAAAATATTGAGAATAAGACTGAAGCTCTAACGTCTGTTTTTACCAATAGGATACATACAGAGAATGAAATTTAATCAATTTATAACACATAGATGGCAGCCTGAGTGCTGATGGAAAATAAAAATAAATTTATATTTTTCACTTGCGGCTTCATCTTTTTTGCTCTGTTTGTAGGCTTGAGAATAACATATTCTTTGTACAATGTTAAAGGAAATTCCTTATCCTTATTATTAGTTCTTAAAAATCATCTGTGTTTAATATTATAGAATTTTATCAAGAAAATTTTTTTCTCAGCCAAAGCACATTAGCATGCTTAAAACAAAATAGGATTTTTAAAAGTATTTTTCGCATGTTTTATATAAGGACTGAAAGTCAAAAGCATTTTTAAATTAATTTTTAAGAAATCGGGCATTTAAGGGTTAATTCCTTAGAAGCGAGAACGGAGGATAATACATTGGAAAAGAAATCGAAGATTTTCTGATGAATCAAGGAATTGTTCACCAGCTGACTATGCCATATTCACCCCAACACAGTGGCGAATCCAGGGTTCGGATCGGGGGGGGGGGGGGAGCTGAGGTCATAAAAATTTTAGTGACGAATGTCAACATCATGGCTTATGTATACCAAAACACTTTAACTTTACAGACTTTCCTCACCTGACAATAAGAATAATAACGAACACTACTATAGTTTCGATAATTTAATAAAAAATGCAATGAAATAACTAGCCAAAAAATGCTTTCGACCGCGTCAACGCTACAAGTGCAAATGGAATGACTAGAAACGTAGGAAAATTTTCGAGCCTGTCAAGCCAGAAAGCAATGTTGTCACGATTTTATTATTAAATTTTTAAATGAAAATTAAGAACAAACAGTTATAGTGATTTTAAATAAAATCAAGAATTATAGTTTAGCTCTTGGGGGGGCTGCAGCCCGATAGCCCCCACCTGGATTCGCCACTGGCCCAACAGAATGAAGTCTCAGAAAGGAAAAATTGGAGTTTCATTGAGATGACAACATGTCTAGGGTTGCCATGATTTTCAAGCAATGATACGGGACGTTTAAGTGCTAAATAAACAAAATTAAAAAGTGGGTAGATAATGGTTTATTTCACTCTAATTAAAAACCAATATACTGTAAGCAATGTAATAAAATGAACACGTAAAATAATAAAGAAAAGATGCAAGGCTAATTAATCCTTTTAGCCCAGTAATATTTTAAAGTTAATTTTACTTTCTTAATTATATCATTTTATTCTTTTACATAATTATGAAATTGGGCGCAAGTAATTTAAAAAATACAATGACAAATCAAAATTGGTTCGGTTGTCTCCTCTGACTGAGTTTCGGGAGAAAACGGGACAAATAGTAATACGGGACCAAACAGTGAAATACGGTGAAAGTTCCATATATACGAGACGTATGGCAACCCTACTCCAAGTTGCATTGTTTCATTTTTCTTTTCACTTCTTGTTTTGAACCTTTTTGGCTCCTTGGTTTAGTAAAACTATGCATTAGCTAAATGGGATCAAAATCATCAAAGGCAATAAAATATGCAACAAATATCCCTTTGAGGAAAAATAATAGCAGCAATTTTTCTGGAGAAAGTAAAAACGTAGATAAAAAAGGCACTTTTAAGCCAAGAATGTTGAAGAAATCTTAGATTTATTACGGAACAAAAAAAAATGTTCTTTGGTGAATTTCGTAAACATGCAATAAATCATTTCAGTAATTTCCCAGAATTTACGCACCGAATGCTTAAACCAAACACTCTACTAATTACAAGAACACAAGCAGTAATTGCCTTCGTAAATAATTGGTTAACAACATTACCATTGGGTTCTGATAAACGCTAGAGAAATGCATCTTCATCTTAAATAACGAATAAAAATGGGTCCATTTATCATATTCATGACCACAACGCATAATTGAAAAATTTCACCCACCAGAAAGGCAAGGAGGAGAAAAAAATTTCTCCAGAAATTTTCCCCATTCTGTCGGTACAGATTACTTTTTCGAAGGTGCCATTTAGCGTTAATTAATTATGTTCCTCAAGTCTTCAGAGTTCTTAGTAAATAATTTGGAAACAAAGGAAAATAAGCCAGCTGAGAAGTTAGAAAAAAAACTACAACCAATCCTATCCAATGAAAGAGGTATGTGTAAACAAAACTAATAAGTGTCATAACAATTACCTAAGCTTTTAAACTCCCCTTTCATGAAAACAGCACAATGATAACTTTAATAAATGGCGAAAAAAGAAGGTGTGAACAGAGGACTTGTCTCTACCAATTAATAAAGGAATTATTTCAGATGTGCGGAGATTAAAAAAATTTCCGCATTTTTTAATTTCTTCTTCTTTTTTTTGTGCGAGCGACATTTTCTTGAGGAAAGTAAGGTAATTAAATTGTCGATAAAACTAAGGAAGCTCTTTTCTTCCGAGAAGGAAATTGTTAAAAGATAACTTGTGATTAATTTGGTAATATACATAAACGCGCTTCAGTGTTTGGGGCTTCAACAGAATCAACAAGGTGTTTTATATGGTGCATCGATTTTTGCGTTTTTTCCAAAGAAATAATGTCCCAACATTAGACTTTGTGTTTTATTGAAATAGCTGGGTTTTCATTGGATAGTTTGACAAAACATATGATGTTTGTTCCATGAATAAATATTTGTTGTTGTTGCATAATGTCACATGGAGGATTAAAGTAAATTACCAACAGTGGTGTAGTCGCGAAATAAGCAGTTCCGGAGCACTCTAACCTCGCAAAAATCGCGCTGTTTTAATGACATTTTCACAATATTTTCTTATTTATTTCTCTTAAAGAAAGCAGTGGCGTTCCGGCTCCACTACACCCCTGCTTACCAAGTCCTTATGAAATGGCTTAGTAAATGGTTAAGGGGACATACGACTGTTAAACTTCGAAAATTTTCGATTTTATGAAAAATATATATATTATTTCCCTGTCTTTTCGGGGCAATTTAAAACAATCCGTGTTAAAAAATTCTCAGAATTATGAAAGTTATGAAGGAAAATATAACAACTCTCCAACGTAAACATTGAATATGGCCATATCTTTAAAGCGCTACATCTCAAAATGTGTTTTTTTATATTGCGCGCACGATATCTTAAGAACTATTCAATATTTTAAGATAACATTTTTAACGAATATGTATTTTGCTATGTTCTACCAATTGAATTTTCTACATATTTCTCCAAAGAAGTTTTTTTGGGGGTTAGAAATGTTGAAATTTTAACTATTTTTAACATTTTTATTTTAAATTGGTATGTAAAATAGAAATTAAATTTAAATGTTAATAAATTGAGTTTCAGTTTCTTAAACAGACTGTTTGGATTACTTAGACACCCAAAATATTGTGTTTAGATAAATATTTTATACGTAGTAAAGTCCGCAAGGTGACTACCTCATTTTTTCTCCAATAATTATACCCATATTTATTACCCTCTCAAATAAATACGTACCAATATGAAGGTTTGGAAATGTGTGCACTATAAGAGGAAGAACAGATATTTTTTAGGACAAAAAATTAGTTTGTGAATTGTATTGTTTCAGAGATCATTTGCATCATTTTTTCGAGGTTTAAGAGTCGTATGTCCCCTTAAAGTATGGACTTACGGGACTTAAGGGAAGAAAGCGCTTTGAGTAACATACTGCTTCTGTTAGCAAAAAGCGGCAGTCCAGTACTTAGGTACACTGTAAAAAAAATCCCGTAAAATTTACGGTTTTAAACTGGCAGCTGGGTTGGTTGTGCAAAACCGTAAAAGTTACGAAGTAAATCCGTAGGCAAAACGGTTTTTTACCATACAGGAACAAGTTTTTCCCGTAAAAGTTACGAAGTAAATCCGTAGTCACAACGGTTTTTTACCGTATGAAATCAAGTTTTCTCCGTAAAAATTAAGTCATCGAAATAAGTGACGTCATCGACTGAGTTGAGTTGTTTTTCTCCTTCTGTTCGAGTTGAGTTGAAATGTGCTGATGTGTATTATCAATTACGAATATTAATTAATCAAGGCTTAATTATTAATTTCAATTTGTTTAATTAATATAATTTTTAATTGAACTTACTTGGACGATTTCGATGCAAGATGGTGACAAAACTTCTACCTCCTCCCAGCCGGGGATCGAAACCGCGTTCATAGAAATAAAAAGTAGTCGCTCTAACCACTAGACCACCGGAGACTTCATGAAATAAAGAAAAAATAATCTATTTGAGTTTTAAAGTCATTATAGCTTTAGTGGCGCCACCTAGTGGTGTAAAAATCAACTATTACCAGAACACGTGTTTTAAGGTTACGGAGATGGAACCCTATTAAAAACATGAAATGAATGCAATAAAATTACAGTTAAGAAAAGGGAAAGTTATCGTACGGAAAGCAATACCGTATGACGAAAAATAGAATTTGAACTGACGGTTTTAAACCGTTTATGGCTGGAGCGAAAAATGGTGAAAAACCGTTTTGTCAACAAAACAGCTTTAAACCGTCAAATATACGGAAAAAGTCCGGGGAAAAAACGGATATTTTTTACAGTGTATTACCGGAGATAGAAGTCTAACTTAGCTTCAATTTGTGGGTCTACTTTGCATTTCAGAGAAAACTGAATTTTCTCAATGGGTTTAATTCTAGAGTCGGTGATGCTCAATGATCAAAACAAATTAAAGGCTTGAAATCGGGAACCCGAATTAAATAAAAAATTTTAGTATCTAAAATGAATTTTATGGAGAAAAAGTTATTACATGTATTTTATACCATGGGCTAGGGAAAGGATCTTTTAGAATTGCTATCAAAGATTACACTAAAATTATAGATGGCATGATGTTACGATTTATAACTTTCAAACTTTACTAGCCGAGTTCATCGACCAGCTGTTTCCCCTTAATATTAATGACTTGTGGCTATTATTTCATCTTGGCGACATAAATTGGCGATTGGCGGTTGTAGAGGCTGAGAGACTCTGCCAAACTTTTATTTTTGATATATCTTGAAAATGGAGTGTGGTGAGTGGCAGGCGACCACTGTTGACATATTTGGTTTTCTTATGAAATTAATATTATCGAAGTCAGTCCAGTGGTTGGGGTACTGTCCTCTTGTTGTGCCAATTATTATAAATATATAGATGCAGTTGAATAAACGTCTATTAAAATAACAATTTCTTTTTACCTTCGCTAATTTAATTTTTTGACTTATATTGGTTTGCTTTATGCTGTTTAAACCTCCTCTTCTGGAAAATGATATTTGCTGCGTATTTTCACAACGTCTCTGCCGTTTTATAAATTGTGACTAAAGTATAACTTTCTATCCCCTCCAGTTTATTTCTTGGATCCAGAGTAAATGAATTACACTGTTTTAAACTATTTTCATGCTTATTTTATAGTTTTATTTATGTTGTACTAGCTGTCTTTGGCGATCAGCTTGTTACCGGTGTTGCAACTAAGCCATAAGTGGAAAAGGAGGATGGTGCAGTTGTCTGCTGCGCATGTGTGGGAAATTTTGTATAACTTGGTCTAATTTGGGACGGTCGTCGTCCTCGTAATTTTGAACCACGGTTAGATGACGAGAACGACACATGAACTGGTACCCCCCTCTCCAAACATCCTCACCATACTTTCCCTCCGGCTCTTTTTGCCTTAAACCTAGTAGGTTGGGTGGAGTCGAGGTGGCTTGTGTATGTACCACACCAGCGGGAGGATGTTTGACCCACGACGTATGATTTTTACGTGGAACAGGACCACATTCACGGCCGATCTTCAGGGGAATAGGGTTTTGAACCTGGAACCCTCCATCTCCAAAGCCGAAACCTTATCACCAGGCCACTGCGGTCCCGTCTAAAACGCGGAGATTCATTGAAATCTCGAAGTCTAATATTTTGACAATCGCGATTTTTTTCTCTTTGGAAACGAGAAAGCGAAAACATAATTTTTTAGATATTGCTTAGTAAAATAAATAGAGTACCCTACCATTAAATATGTCTGAAGTCATGGCCAACCATCATCCAAGCCAGACTCATTTCGGATTCAGCCATCTTAAGAACACTCGGTTCGTACAAGCAAAGGTTAAAACCCCCTTAATATCGTTGTCAGAATCAAGGGAACTTCATAGTGATATATGGGTCAGAAGTACCTCTAGATTTCCAACATTATCACCAGCTGTTGGAAGAACTCCACTACAAAAACCGATCCCATGATTTGACCATGATTATTTTTTGTATCCTTCTTTCTCTGCCTGCTTATTTTCTTCTCTGTACCGTTTATTCGACCCAGTTTCTTCTTTTTTTCATGGGGAGGCTCAGGGTAGAGGTTATTACGAATGTTCTTTTTTCTTCCATAAGGAGTCTTACGAGCATGAGCAGAAGAATTATCTTCGCTGATTCCAGCCTTATTTCCCTAAGGAAGTCTACTTCCCTTCGGTCTTAGCTTGTTCGAAAAAGGGTTGTTGGCGTAGAGGACCGTTCTTTAAATGGAAGTTTTTATAGTTTCATCTTTCAATCTTGTTGGCCTAAATGAAAACTAAAGGCGAAAGGGGAAGTCAGTAATTGCATGTGTAAATATTAAGGCGGTGGAAAATGGTTAGAGGAAATGTAATTTCCGGAAGGAGTTAGAAAAATCACAGACTTGTAAGCATGAATTCTAAATCTGGATCTGATGGACGATGATATGAATATTTTGAATATGTTTGTTTAAAGCTTAGAGGCTTTCATTAACATTGAGTATTATGAAGATTTCTTTTAGAAATGAAGATTCGATGCTGAAAAATAAATTGCAATGAATTCTATATTTGGATATGAAAGAGAATTGTACAGATTTTAAGAAAAATTTCATTGTATATTTGGAGATTTTTATTAAGAGGAATTATTATGCCTATTTTTTTAAAATCAGCTTTCTCTTCGGAAAAAAATGATATAAATTCAATATTTGGATTTGAGAGAGAATCATACGAATGTTTTGAAAATGCGTGTTGTTTATTGAGAGGTTGTATAATGATTACACTGCGAACAATGCAGAGCAACACATCGTTGGGATATGGTTCAATGCGAAGTAAAGCTGCGTTCCAACGGCCTGTCTTTCTACGAGTTTCGTCCGCGGTTCGAGTTATTCCCTGTCGTAGGAACAGAAGGAATCGATGTGGGTCGTTGGCTTGTAAGTTCATCCGTTGCTTCCCGCGTTATGGCGGTAAATAGCTCGCACATCAAAGGGAAGTGGAAAGACCAGACGGCGCCAATGCATCCGCTCACTCGAGCGCTGCTGAGATATTTGCACAATCACACACCGTAGGAAAGGCACGACTGTTCGAATTCAACCGACCACAGTCCACAAGTACGAAACTCGAGTGACTCGAGGTTTGGCCAAGCCACACGTCGTTGGAACAAGGCTTAACCGAAAGATTTCTAACAGAACTGAAACCGGAAATACCATCAATAAATCAAACAACAAAAGAACAATACAACCAGAGGGCGCCAGCGCAATGCAGACGCACAGGCGCCAACACTTGCTATTAGTTTAAATAGTTATATTAGCGGTAAGTATTATACATATTTTTAAGATTAAGGATCCACATGCTGAAAAATAATTTGCTAATAATTCTATACATGGATCCGAGAGAGATGATTTGGAAATTTTTTGTTAAAAGCTTAAAGGTTATTATTAATAAGGAGTGGATTGGATTTGCTGGATTTAATGGTGCAAGAGCCATATTTGCCATACTGCGTAAAATGTATGAGAAAAATTAAAATGCTTGTGTAAATCTGGACGAGTTAAATTACGAAAGAATCCAAACATAAAAGCATGACGAATAACACATTTCGGAACAATAAAAAAAGTGAAAGTAGGTTAACTAGTGAACGCAAAATTTGAATAAAATGCTAAAACAATTAAAAGCATAATTTGAAAAGTGAAAAACATAAGCAGTAAAATTCTACAATATTATAATTTTCAATCCATTGTAGGAATCAAAATCTACAAGGGATCGAAGATTGTCGATCGATTTTATTAATTGATAGTGTTATGCTGAATATTTTTGAAATGTGGGTTCACTGTTCAAATTTAAAATTACTATTGAGTCATTTAAACTAGTCTATTATTATTGCTAACCCTATTAGCAAAAGATGTCCTACAATATGCATAAGAAGTCTTTATATTATTGTGCGGATTTCAGAATATCGTGGAGATATCGTAAAATATCTTGTGCTAATAGGGAACTGACCACCTGTGGTGGCCAGCTTACTCGCCGGGATTGTTGATTGTTGCTCTCTTATGCATAATTTCATGCTCTATTATAAAGTAATTTTAAACTTCAAGTTATGACACACATTTAAACCTTGTTATTTTAGTAGCCTTGTACCTTCTTACATCATTATCTATATCAGGGGTTCCCAACCTTTTTTCCCTGGCGAAAATAAAAAGATTTATCAAGGGGAATACCCCTTGATAAATCTTTTTATTTTCGCCTACCCCCTACTCCTATTGTCATATCCAACCCCCAACCATCCATCCACGCAAAGAAGATTTTATCAATAATGTTATTGGCTTGGGTAAGCTTAAGAGTCAAATTATTCGAAATAAACTTTTGCAGGACTTATTTCGGATTTTACATTTAATTCCATTTTTACATTTTTTTTATAAGCCAAAGCAAATGAAACCAGTATTGTAATTATTTAGTTATAACTTATAAGAATAGCTAAAAATTACATTTCGTAATAATCAAATTTTCAACTGGTATAGTTATTGAATAATAAGTATTCACTTGAAAAACAAAATTCTGAACATTTTTAATCCCTTATGTTTTCTTGTTTCCATCATTAACAACTTTGATTACGCGTAGCCCAACTAATCCTTCACGTACCAGCATGTTGGGAATCTCTGGTCTATATGTACGTCCCTAATGGAGCCAGTCGAGTAACTGTCCGCGCCATCTAACATTTAATTGCTCAGTATTGGCAACAACTTCACGTTCTTATTTCTTAAAATTCTCAAGATTGCAAAGTTAAACTGACGAGGCGCATTTTACGTTTAACCGCATCTACCTGAATTAAAATACGCCGATAAAAACTGCTAAAAAATTAGTACCACAATCTTTGAGTTCACCGCATATACTTCCTAGTTTATTTCGGATCTTAAAGAATATTATTTACTTATTTCGCAAAAAAATAATATAAATGAAAAAAATCCATTCCTAACGAAAGAAAGTAAAATTCATCACGATATTACCAAAGAATATAAAAAAATTGGCAGAATCTTTATTTCTTAGCTTTCAACAATGGAAGAGGAACATGCAATTAAATATTTGCATAAAGAATGAAAACGGTTTGAATTTCGCTACAACAAAGAAAAGCAATGTTGTAAATTATGCATAAAATATATTTTAAAACTTATGAAAATTAGAGAAAAAGAAATTGGATTACAATTACAACTATTAATTGAAAATTTTTTTAAAAATATTAAGGTGGTGTAAAATTATTTTGTACTGTAATATTTTCAAAAGTTATCGCCAAAAATGAAAAAATTTGCTCAATTTTTAATTAACTAAAATTCTAATTAAAGTTTCGAAAAACTCTTTCCGAGGTGCATATTCCTACCTTCCAAAGTACATTTGTGCCAAATGTAGCTCTAGATGCAGCGGTTTGCCCTGTAGAGCGCGAAAACACACACACATTCTTCTTTATTATTAGTAGAGATGAATGGTTTGATTTTTCTTCTTTATAATATCAAACTCAACTGTTTCGGAAAAAAAGAAAACAGCGAGAAAAGCATATAAAGGTGTAAATAGAAAAGGATTCTGCAGAAAAATGTTACATTAACCAGGTACAGCCTGTGAGGCCGGAAGGCTGTAAGAATTTATTATAGAAAATGAACCGCTCCTTGAAAAAATTCCAGATTCGCAGTAGCTGCCTCCAAAGTCACAATTATTTCAAGTATTTCCCCTCATTTAACTATCTCAGGTAAAAGACCCTCGGGCCTCTGAAGCCAGACGCGCGCAATAGCGTATCTACGTAGGATTGCTGAGGAGAACAGAAATGGCTACAATTTATCGCTATTTGAACTACAAATATGAAATGGAAAGATTGCTTGAGCTTTTAGCTGAAATATCAACTAATTAAGAAGCGATTAATGAAGAAAATAAAGAAATTGTTGATGATGAATAATAGAGTGATCATAAGTCGAATTCTAAAGAAGAATTAGGCAATGAATCGGATAATTGCGGATCCATCGATTATTTAGATGAAGGCTGGAGTAAATGGTGTAGTAAACGGCATGATATCTGGAATTAATAAATGCTATAAATAAGAAACCCACAAAAATATTTTAACTTTCACACACAACATTGTCATAAAACTACCCGACAATTTTGGTGAAACAAAAGTTGTATCATCGGTTCAAAATTCTTGGAAATGCTTTGGACAGTAATGCATTAATACTTATATGCAGGTGAATTCAAGTAATCTTAGATGGGAAAAGCCAGTCTTATAAATACCTCGAAAGTTCAAGAATTCATCATTCTTCTTCATTTTAATGCTCTCCCCAGAAGAGGTTTAGTTTAAAATTATTTTTTAAAAATTTTATATTCTGTAAATTAGTGCAACAAATGTTTTCTATTAAAGTGAATGCAATTCTCTATGTCTTGTTATAAAAACAGGAACCCGGGCCTACCAAGCCCCACGCGCGACCTCGTTAATTAATGTTTAAAAGAGGCTGAACTGCCCGATATCACGTGACTTTATTCTTACATGACTTAATCAACCAGAGGATGCTTTAAGCCGGTAACGTCATGAACCCAAACCGAAACTCAAACTCCTGTTAAACTTATATTACTGCGTAGCGCACTTACGCCTCCACTTCATTGTTGGATGTTGGATGAAGTGTGCGCCGTATGTGAACGAAACTTTTTGTAATCTGAAAGAAATCGTTAATTGTCATCTTTTAGTTGGATGGACAGATCTCGAATGGTTTAGAGGAGACTTTTGCAGCTTGAGATACCCAGATCTTGCGCTGCAACAGCGGGAAAGGTAGGCCCTTGATATTCACTTTATATGATTAATACCTACAGATTATGATTGAAATTGAGATAATTAAGACTATTAATTCGGTTACCTTTTCAATGCGCGAAATCCCCGAAGGAATAAAACGGACACTTATTCTAGAACTCTTTCTTTATCCTTATTAAGCAGTAAGGAAACGTAATTTTTACAAATGAACGACAGTGAAATGCTTGCAATAAGTGTTAATTTTGGAAAAGCAAATTATTTTCGTTTTCTTAAAATTCGTATCTACATCTAAAAAAAGTTTTAAATAAAGATAATTTTTAAGGATAGTTTTGTGAAATAAATAAATAAAATTTTATTTTAAAACAAATTGGCGAGTGAAATCAATATGAAATGACTAACGAAATACGAAGGTACTACCATTTGCCTACAACGACCGATTGCAACTGATTTTTTCATCTAACCGAAGTGGTGTATAAATCCGTTTAAAAAATGGACAACTTTTTTGTGCATTAACATTACTCTTTATCTTTGCACAACAATCTCATTAAATTTTTTTGTACCCTTGAATAGTTACATCCTGCAAATGGCTTGCGGTTTTTTTCTTCGCAGGCAGTGTCCATATTCATACAAATTTTGATGCATACTACCCAATGTGTTTTTGTCTATGCATCGGTGTGTTACGACAAAACTGAATGTTCATTAAAGTTTAAGTGAATCTCGTCGAGTTTTGTGGAGCCTAGTTCATTAAAATTTTAAGTGAATCTTGTCGAGTTTTGTGGAGCCTACTGGCAATAAATACGATCTGTTGAATAACCTCACAGAAAGAAGGCTAGAAGTTTAGTTTTGTTTATTTATAAAACATCCCGTTTTATAGCAATATGAGTAATTCAGGATTAGGGGTTACTGATGTACCTGTTAAGCTTACAATGTTATTTCCCTAACATTTTTTCTTATCCTAAACCAGTGGTGCGCAAACCTTTTTCATTTACGGCCCCCTTACTTTGTGTAAAATTTTTGCCGACCCCCAGAGGGGTAACAACCACGGTTTTGGAAGAAAAGCCTTATATTTTTTTATTAACAAATAAATTTCTTTTTATTAAGCGACCCACAAAAAATTAATAACCCCCCCGAAAGGGGTCGCGATCCACGGTTTGCGCACCACTGTCCTAAATAAAGCTGTAACTAACTCTTTAAGTTAACGGTTCACACAAAACTATGCTGGACTATTTGCTTATTAGACAGTCCTTCGTATGTTCTTAATGTATTTATATATAGAGTACATAATTAAACAGATAATTCAATGTACACACCAATATTTAATTACCTATGTAATAGAACCTAGTATTTAAAATGAAAGTTGTGTAATTTCATAGAACTCTTTATCTAACTCTATTCGCCTAACATTTTTAAATCTGTGTAAAATTTCGTCTAATCTTCAAATTCAACTAAGCGTTGAAAAATATCTGCAAATAGTTACCAAAGCACTACCAATTCTGCTATTTAAAACGTTCAAAGACTCTTCTTCAAACATGTCTTCTTATCCTTAGTAAAAATGTAAGAAACTCTCACTTGACTTAAGAACATGGTGCGGTCCGCGAAGTTGAATTTTTTCCCTCGCCAAATTGATTTCTCGCAAAATATGGTAACCTTCTTAATTTTGTTGGGGACCCTAAAACTTTGCCAGAATTTCTAATTTGTGCCAGAATTTGAGAAAATTCATGCTAAATTTCATACAATTTTATGAACTATTTGCAATTTTATGTACAATTTCCAATTTTATGTAGTATTTACATTTTTTTCCATGGCTTTCATTAGAATCGCCGCCATTTTGAAACCATCCAAGATGGCGGATATTTGGCGACTTTTTGGATGGTTGACGCGACTTCCCAGTTTGGCGAGAAACTGCACCATGTTCTTAATGAATGTTATCTGAATTTTATGGTACTGTATAAGTTCTATTAACCGTCACCATAATGACCAGGGCTGTGATAGATAACCGAATAGACAGATAAGAGATGTCTCTTAATATATAGGGTAGATGTTCCAGTTTTGGCTACATTAAGAGAAAGTTTGAATTGGAATTTTTACTCTCTGTGGATGACTGGCTAAAGCCTTTTAAGTCATACTTACACTATTATTTAGTAAATTGTATTGCCTTTCTGTTAATTATAAAATCTTTCTCTGCAAAAAAATTATATTTTGAGTCATGAATTTTTAAATAATTTATATCAAAATGGACTAGTTTTGGCTACCTTGCATCAATTTGGCCACCAGTTTAGTAAATTTAGAGTACCAGTTTTGGCCACCGCTGGCAGAAACACCGCGACGCTGCGTCGTACGTCGCAGATTTTGGACAGTGTCTGCAGACTACTTTGTAATAAAGTTTATCATGTGCTCATAAAATAAATCCCATCAGGAAAAATATCAAAGTTATTAATCACACTTTCTAAAGAACTTAGCAATTATTATTAAACTCACATTGCTAAAATATGCAATCCTCTCGCCCTCGCGCAATCTTCGTTGCCCCCCCCCTTTTTCCCTATGCTAAATGGGCTTCCCTAGCTGACCTAGTGACTGCGATTTAACCTTGAAGTACGCTAACTGCCTCATATCGGTATTGGTCACGGCCAATGTTTTCTACGCGTTTCATTCCGATACGTTTCTGGCACGGAGCTGTTGGTTTCTGGAAATAACACGTGGTTTTTACTTTGAGATGGCTGCGTATATAGATAAAATTCGTTGTTTCGATTGCGATGCTACATGATTACGAAAAAACTTAAAGCGGCATTATTTACGCCAGCCTGAAAATAAACCTCCGAAGTTTCGATCGATCTCTAAGGCTAAGCGCATACAGGCAATTCCTTCCGCAACTAAACAGTTTAGTCGGATTGCCTGCACCGCGCGATTTCACGGCGACTAAACTGTTTAGTTGCGACGGGTGCGCATACATGCGATTTTTAATCTCTTTCGATTCTCCATTTTTGGATGCTCTGGCTGTCTTTTCACGCACTGCGCACGCGCTGGGAGCTCCAAAATGATTTTTTTTTATAGTGATACAATTTAGTTTTTCTCAAATTCATTTTCAGCTCACGAAGCTATCATTTCAATGATTTTAGACTGGATGGTGAACTTTCGTTTTCATTGATTTCTTTCTTTATCAAATGCTTTGATGATCATTACTAGTAATAGGCGAGTTCTGTACATAAGCCTATAATTCGAATTTATTAGGTTAATTTTAGGTCAAAACTGAAATCGTGCTCATTTCTGAATTGTTTTCGTTAGTTAAATACGTCCGTATCTTTTAAGTGCCAGCGAATTATCTTTAAGGCCTATAATTAACTCAAGAACTCGCTCTTAGCTCCTGTTCTATGTATTTAATTAAAAAATAATTACTCAATTTTTGCACTCTAGGTGCTGTACATATATTTCTTTATTTAAATTACTTTTTTATTTATTGGAATAACTAATATTGCTTTATACATCGAAATTATTTACTGTTTATTAATTAATTACGTAATATTCATTAAAACTTTAAAATAAATCTTTATCTCTTGTGTTTGTTTTTAAACCCAATTTTTCTTAATTCGAACTTTTGGATACATCTAATTTTCATTGTGGATCCCTCAGTTTCAAATTAACCAAATTCGAATTTGATATCAATATTCAATTTACAAATAGTTCGCGGAACAATTTCTCAAAGTACATCAGTTTTTTCAGAGTAAAGTAGCCGACTACTACTCTACTGATAATAAAGGAGAATGTGTGTGTGTGTCTTGGCGCTCTACAGGTCAGACCACTGGACTTAGAGCCACTAAATTTGGCACAAACATACTTTGGAGAGTGGGAATGTGCACCTCGGAGCCCTTTTTAAAAATTTTAATTAGAATTTTAATTAAATATTAAGCGAAATTTTGACGTTTTTCCTTTATAACTTCCGAAAATATTACAGCATAACGCCATCTTGAAAGTGCAAAAAATTACCTTTTCAATGATATCAATTAAGTTGCCGTACAATATTTTCTCTAATTTTAATGAATTTTTAAAAATATTTTTTGGCATAATTTACTACAATACTCTTCATTGTTGCAACGCAATTCAAACCGTTTTCATTGTTTAAACAAACATTTAATTGCGTGTTTCTCCATCATTGTTGAAAGATAAGGCAATATCTTAATGTTTAATGCTATGTTTTAATCAGCACATTTTCATCCAGTTAATATGAGGCTGGAAGTAAAATGTGTCGCGCCATTTTAAAGTTAAAATCTAATGTATATTTTGCAAGAGGAATAAGAGTGAAGTTGATGCCAACAATGTGCAGTTTGATGTTGCATGACACAACCAGTCACTTTACTCTATTAGGGACGTTCATGCAGACAACGAACAGAACAGGTGTAAATCTACTGAAAGAACATGGATTAAATGTCTATCACAATTTGAAATTGTTAAGGGAACCATGTATATTAAATTATGCATAAGAGATTCCATTGAAATTATATTCCCGGTGAGCAAGCTAGTCGCCGATGATGGCTAGTACACAATGAATACGAAAAACATAGAATGCGACACGATTCTGAATATCACTAGCTCATTCCAAAAAGCGCACATCACTATAATTAATATATTTTGTCTATTATTGAAGTATATTGAGTAAATAAATGTTTCATATTTAACAAATGTTAACAAAAATGTTTCATAGTTTTCAAATGTTTATAGCACAGGTCACATGAGTTTGCCCAAGTGACAGCTTCTCTTGTGACTCAAAATTTTTTTCACTCAAATTTTGAAACGTAAAATGACTACGTTTTCATTGAAGTCTTTTAAAAAGTCCTATTCAATGATATCTGATTCATCGCTTAGTTGAGAAAAAGGGATGTTGACAAAGAGAGATAAATAATATAAAGGATAAAATTAAAACTACTGATTTCAAAGCATCTGAAATATCAACTAAGAAAATACCAATTGAGCTAATTAAAATTATGTAATAAAACACATGCATTATTAATAAAAATGGAGTAACAATCATTAAAAGTATGCAAATTTATTATTTATTTTAAAAGTAATAACTGATAATAAATATAGCGCACGCCTTCTTTCTATACACTCAATCAATAATTCCATATCAATCCTAATAATCTCAGCCATTTTTAGAGCTAAATTATTTTAAGAATAGCGCACGCTTCTTTAAAACGCCGTTAAATAAAGCTTCACGCCAATTTCTGAGCTCGCTTTGTGACCTTCACCCCTTGAATGAACAGAGCAGAGCAACTGTTTAGTTGAATGTATGCGCGCTCCTGTAGAAACCCATGTACTTTACGATAGTTGTGCGATTCTTTAATCAAAAGACGATCGCTGTGGTTTTACGACTGTTTAGTTGCCGAACTATAAAGTTGCATGTATGCGCACTCTAACTTGAGCCCATGGTCTTTTAACATGCAACTAAACTGTTGCCCGATTAATAATTGCATGTATGCGCATAGCCTAAGGCTGCAAATCAATCATTTTTTACAAATGGGAGCGAAAAAAGAACAAATTCTGAAATTGATAAAGACGGGGAACAGAGTTCAAGCCAAGATTGCCCCAATTTTAAGCGTTCTAAGCATTAGTTAAGAAATATGGAATTCATTATTATACACACTTTCAAAATGTATCTACATATGTGCAAATGTGCAAAATTCCATAAAATCAAAAGTTGTATCAAAAATTTTAGAGGAAGATAGCTCTGTTCTTCCTTGTTTTAAATAATAAACAATGATACTATGATATCTTATATATGTATAATTGCAGAACAATTTATCAGTTTGCATACAAACCATTAAAATGCATATCAGGATAAATGTGCTAATAAGTTTCAAAGTTTTTGTTTCGTAAAAAAAGCAATTATTTATTGCATTTTAAATTAAAAGCATACAAGAAAGACATTTTTTGACATACTTAATTTTTTTTTACAATAAACAGGAGGCATAAATTTTTAAATAACATCTAACATATTGAAGAATATTTCATTTATACGAGTGTTAGATTGCAAATATTGCATCAACATCATTTTTCGGTTTTGTCAGTATTTTTAATTAATTTAATTCTTCGCCACTAAAGTTTCTTTCTTCTCTTGTGGCAACTTTGGCAAATTTTGAAATTCAAACGATAATTTTAGCCGTTTCATTTAATTTCTAAATTTTACTTAATTATTTACTTTGTTTTCGATTTAATTATTATTTGTCTTAACTTTTGTTGTTGTTTCCATTAAGGTTTCAACTTTATTAATTTTTAAATTCAAATTTTGCAACGGGATTATTTCTTCGCCATCTTGGCTCGCGTAGGTTTTTGGTGTTATCAGGTTTTTGGCGTCTGTTACTGGAATCGTTTTCCGTTACGATTTGAACTTTCTTTTGTGATGTGCTAAGCGAGTGGTTGGTTGTTCCAGCTGAGGGCCCCAGGGCCAGTTGGGCCTGGGGTCTTGTCTTGTCTTGCCTCTGCTTTAATTTTTCCGTTAATATTTTTTGTATTTTTGAGTCTGAAGCTGAAGATGTTTTTTGTTCTTGATTGGTATTCCTAAAAAGATGCAGTTTGAAAAACCACAGTGATGAATGGTCTAAAAAACGAGATGAAGTTTTTTTCTACAACACTATTCCGGAACAATCTGTGAATTAAGGTGCTGTGTGTGAAAGAAAGCAGTTCTTTCTTCTTCATTTTAAAATGATCTCTGCTACGTGGTGGCATGAACGCTGGTTTTCATCAATGTTACAGAGTTATAAATGATCATCACCTTTTACAAGATCTGCAATATGAGTAATACCTTCAGCATTTTTCTTCTTCATCGTAATAATGCGTACTCTTAATTACGGAGATCATGATCATCTTTTAAGCTTCAATTTCTGCTGAACGTCTTTTTCCCATCTTCAGTTTTTTCGAGTGAGTGATATAAGTCTAAAAAAATGGCCAAAGAAAATGCGAAAGTGTGCAAGTAGCATACTTCAAATATCATTGTCCAGTGAATACAAGGCAAATCCACTAGTAAAATAATGTTCATCAATTCAAGAAGTGTTTGTTATGTGGCACAGAACAATGATTATTACATCTCTATCAAATTTAGGTTGTTTTTTTTACTTTGTGTTCAAAAATATAATTCTCAAGCCTGCAGTGCTAATGTGTAGCTACAATTTTTATTTTTTGTTTTGTTTGATAAATGTTCATTCCTGTGCATCAATTTTTTGCATATATCTAAATTTTTGTGGCAGTAATTAATTTCAATATTAATAATTGTTAAATAAAAAATTATTTAAATTTTAATAAAATTGTTTTTATTTAATTATTTTTTAGCATTGTACTACCACTATATGCAAATTGACTTTTAATTAAGTAGCTAGGGTTTTCAGGTCAGCAAAGGTAGGTGATTATATCAGTATTGCTAGAATTGCTTATTATTGTGTTATTTAATTTAGTACCCAGAATTAATTAATTGTTCAATATATGTTATAATTTAAATTTTATTTTTGGGCATCTACCTTGCTTTAACGATTTAATATAATCCTAGCTACCCCATCCAAAATATATTTAGTGCCGCCCAACATTTTTAACAACGAGCAAGTGATGTATTGTTTTGAAAAATTCACCAAAACAGAAAGACACCAAGTGCTGTGTTTAAAACGGAAAAGTACCCGAATATAATTTTCTGCATGGGTATTTGTATAGTATGCTTAATATTACTTCTTAAACTGCTTGATACTTCATTATCGTTAATTATCTGCCCAAAGAAAAAGATTAATCTTCATATGCTTTTGTTTATTAATTTATTCAATTATATTATACAAATAATAAAGATGTTATATGATTTTTAATTTATGTTTGTCGTATTTTAATAGTTGTAGGTTGATATAAATATTTCAAAAAAAGAAAGCAAAATATTTATAGTCGCGCACTATTCTGCAGACTACTTTTAAGAGACCCAACCTCCGTTGCAGACTATTGAAAAGTATTCTGCCACTGGGGCCACCGCCTATTTAATCTTAAAAATAATTCATTTCGCTATGAAATCAGAATAATAAGAAAGCTTACCTCATAAACCCTAAGGGTAATCAGTTTTAGAATAAACAGTTAATTCTGAGAGCCTGATAATAAAAAACTACAAAACCTTGTTCCTTAAACAACCAGCGGGAGTGGCCTCCCCTAAACTTTCTCGTATACTTTTCAAATATTTGTTATTTCCCCTTCCCCCTGCGTTGATAAAAAGTTCGAACCAACTGTAACCCAGAATGCAATGACTACCAGAAGGTTTTTCATTGTTGATTATAGTGATAGTAAAATATTGAGGTGAAGAATCATATTCAAAAAGATACATATGTATTAAAACTTCGCAATATTTTTTTTTTATCAAACTCGAGCAATGCAAGTTTCGCGTGCGGAGAAGAAAACAGGAGAATAGCTTGCGCATGCGCAGAGGTTGCTTCCAATACGCAAGTAAAACGTGACTCCTATATGTTTGCTACCTTACAAAATCTCGCCGCCAGAATTGTTTTTTGGCAAACTGCCAAGTTTTCCGAGTATCCCTTCTTTGCACAGGCGTTTACTTATGCGCATGGAGTTGAACAAGTATACTATTATACAGACCGCCAGACAGTCAGCCCGTTGACGGATTTGGCCCAAAATTTTATACGGATCTACATTCATGACGATAAAACTGTGTACCAAATTTTATCCATTTGGCTTTTCAAGTTTTTGAGTTATAGCGTTCGCTCGACCTCGAACATACAGACAGACAGACTTCCCGTTGACGGATTTTGTTCAAAAGTTGATAGAAACCTACAAATTATGTTTAAAGACCACATACCAAATTTTGTCCCTGTATCTCATCTCTAATAGTTTTCGAGTTATCGTGTTCACAGACAGACATAATTCCAAAATTGTGTTTTTCGGATTCAGGGAGGTCTAAAACGCGGAGATTCGTCAAAATCTCGAGTTCGAATTTTTTGACGATTGCAATACTTTCTCTTTGTATACTTCGTATACGAGAAAGTAAAAACCTTAACAGTTGTGAGCATACAATACATGGCCATGCATGCAATTTTTTTACAAGTCACATGTTTGAGAAAATTGAATAAATCAGATTGAAAATAATAAAACATGGATTGTTTCAAGTTTTGAAATGCATCTTATTGGTTAATTTGAAATTACTGGTTAATTTATGGAAAAATAGGTCCAACGTGGCAAAAACTGGTGAAGTGGCCAAAAGTGGAGTATCTACCCTATGCGCAGTAACGTGATCTCATTGCTGACTTGCGACAAAATTGAAAATTAAATCCTTCAAGATTGATTAATACATACATATTTCTATTTAGTTTTACAAAACGGTCAATATAAACTTCAATGCAAGAGCAGTAGTGTACAGAAATGTATTGAAATAACATAAGCTTATTTTTTAAGACGGTGACGGATAGCAGAAACTGAGTTAAACGATTGGCGGTTAATCGAAGTTTTACTGTGAGGGTAAACTACGTAGTTTATCTTTATACCCATTTAACTAACCCTGAATATTATTTTAATGTATTAAAATACAGTTGATATTTCACACGAAATGCAAATTTTAACTGCAGTATTCTGTAACCTGAATTATATATGCATTTTAAACGGTACTTATTTGATATAATGCACATTTCTCCTATGTCCTATAGTTGTTCAGACCCTCATATCGTATCTTTCTACATAGTATGTAGTTGATTTGTCTGCAATGTTTATGTTTTAAAGTACGCTTGATTATAACTTGAAATGAGTCTTTTAAAATAAACTTTTTGTCTTTTTCCCAGTCCAGGCAGAAATAAGATTGTATTAAACTCTGTTAACCAAAACTATAGAGGAGCAACCCCGTTCAAAATGAATACTATGTCTTTCCATGCATGCGATAGACTTCAATTTCGTTCCGAAAACTTTCTAACTGCATAAAACGTTCCTCGTTCTTATCTTTCCCAATTAAACGTTTATCATATAAATTGCCCACATCGAAGCGGTGCTGGAACTTCCTTTTGTACCAGAAGCATTTTAAGACTAGAAAGCCCCAAGAATTGCGTAAAAGTTATCACTTGAAAAGCGGGACAGACGAGGAATGAAATTTTTTTCCCTTCCTTGTAATTTATTCATGCACGCTGCTTCGTCAAGAAGAAGGCTTGGGAGATAGTAGCAAAGTATAAAGAATGTTTTCCTCTTTTGAATCGGAGCGCATCGCTTTTAAACTCGTCGCTGTTCATTAGATTTTGTTTACTTCTTAGGGTCACAAAGAATGCTTAGAGCGAATATCTAAATCTTTCAAATGGTTCAGTGATCTGAAAGAGAAATCTATTTATTACGGAGAATAAGTTGGAGGGAAAGAAGAGTGCCATGTAGAGAGGGTACGAGGAGTTATAGCTTTCTAAGTAAATGAATGTCTTCACACTTAAAAGATTTAAGAAGAAACTATTAAGTAAATTAAAGGAGATAGAATTCAGTGTTATCAGGAAAAGTTTCTTTGCGACATTGTGTCTTTTAAAGGGTTGAGTTGATACATTAAATCTGATTTCTTTGTTCTAAAATCAGATTATTGCTTTGCTAATTATAATATGATGAATAAACTGGGCATAATTTAAAGGACTTTTAATAAGTGATTTATGATATCTAATTACAGGTCTAATGAAAACAATTATATATCACAGTGACGTTGAATTATTAAATAAACGAGCGAATTAAACAATAACGTGTAATTTACACTAGTGAAGTATATGGAAATATATTTGCTATTTCTCTATATAATCATTTAAAATGTTTTAAACAGTAAATAAAAGAAAGGTGTTATTTTGATGAATACGAAATTGAAATCCAATGCTTGGAATCGTTAAATGCTACACCCGGAATCTACGGAAACTTACTTTGACTATGAATTTGCAGAAAATTCCGTAGAATTTTGAATTCAATCGGAAATCGAAAAGAACATTCGAAGTTTGATATTACGGCGTTGACAGAATTTCCGAGAAAAGAGATTAACTGGCGTGAAGCTGCTAATCTTATGAACTATTCTAATCAGCGACAAGACACCCAAAAAGATGGAAACCAATAGATATTAACACCGGCTTTAAACTTAAAATCTCAAGCGCCTCTACATGTCGATTATGAAGAAAAAGTGCGTTTTTTGCAACGAAAACAATCAGGGAAAATTAGAGGTGTAGATAAAAAACGCAAATTTCTGAAACCCAATTGGCGAATTTTTTTGGCCTATGTCATTTAAGGATATTTTTGTGCAAATAAACATATATCTTCAAGAAATGTGGAAAACCATACCACGAATCCATTCGTATAAATCCGAAAGTGCCTATCCTTCAGCCGACATTTCCGAAAATTCCTATTCTACAACCGGATCTGATATCGTCCTTCCAACTGTATATGTCGTCGGAGAAAGTGAAAGAAAGAAATTGTTTTAAGATGCCTGAAGTTTCATTCATCAGAGAAGATAATTTACAAAAAGTTAGGACTATATAATATATACTAATATATAATAATAGGGCTATATAATATTCATACATTCTCAGAAAAAGAATTGGCATCCATTGGCGCCAAGGGAAAGTACAACTAACGTTACGAAATATAAACGATCCTGAAAAATTTATTACTCTTGACATCATAGAAGTTCGAGTAATAAATGCAGAGCTCAGAACCAGATGCAAAAATAAAATCAGCTTCGAAACTTTGGAATTTCACTGATGATTCATACCAGAGCGGATCAAGAATCCACTGCTATTTTAGTAGGTGCTGACAGTTTATGGAAAATAACAAAAGAAGAAATAAGAAGAATAAATGATAAATCTTCTTGTGTGGTTCTGACGGCTGTGGTACAACAGAGCAATTGGAATTAATTTTGATGGCGTAATAGGGGGGAAATACCGAATAATTGATGCCGAATTTGTGATGATTTTGCATCTCTGGAATATAGACATTTATGTGAAGCGTGATTGAAAGTGATCTTATGATGTCATATTTTCGAAAGAAAAAAAATTCAGGACTTAAAAGATTGATTCTTATGAATAGGTTTGCCACTTATGAATAGGTTTTCCATAATTTCCAAAACACTGATATAGGATGTTTAAGTGCTAAATAAATAAAACATGAAAAAGTGGGTACGTACTGTCTTATTTTACTCCGATAACAAATTAATAAAGTTAAGTATTCTTATAAAAATAAGTACTTAGAATAATAATAATAATAAATGCAAGACTAATCCTTTTTAGCCCATTTATATTTCAAAGTTTACTTTACTTTCTTAATTCTATTATTTTCTTCTTTCACATAATTATGAAATGGGTGTAATTATTTTAAAATTACAATGACGCAGAGTTTAGGGAGATCCCGTATATACGAGACATATGGCAACTCTACCTATAAATCAGGTAAAATGTTAAAGAATTAAAACCGAATGAAATTTTAAACGATTTCAAATGGATCAATATGCCTAGAAAAATACAGACAACCTCAATTTCTATAGTATTCAAATATATCCAGCATAATCGGAGAAAAAAAATCTTCCACCTCCAGGTTTAAACTTTGAAACCGCATTGTGTTAATAGCTCCTTGAGGCCATATTTCATTTTTTTCTGTATTCTGTATATCTTTAGATATAAGCCTTTATAGTCTTGACTATAAAAAGTTTAAAAAAACATTAGAAATTATTAGTTACCACAATTTTTCCTGTTTCTTTCTTGTAGCTTTAACCTCAGATAAGAAATGGATGGAAATAAATTGAATTCAGTTAATATTCGTTATAGCCAGTATCTTTTAAATTTTGGTTAATATGCAAAAAATAACCAGAATCAGTTGTTAAGGTATTGAAAGGTTTCAATCTTTTATTCTGTTGAATACTTCATTTGGCTGCTTTTTCATCAGTTCACTTAGGTTTATGATTCCCACTTTCTGTAAATGGCTATTTTAAATACTTTCATTTCAGAAATTATTACAACAAATCTTTTAATTAAGAGAAATTTTAACAGCTGTGTATACCATTGGTTTTTAGTTCTAGGAGACATCTAGCTTTACGGTTTACGTTTATTCTCCCTTAAAATCCACTCAATTTTAGAAGAGGACAACGAATGGTCTTTTGAATTCTAACGAAATGTTTTTTCATCCTGATTTGCCATACTGATACTCTTAACTAGGCTTGCCAGATTTCTGACATGTTCAACCGGGACACCGGAATGCCCCTCAGCGCCGCGGGTATTCAAGGGTACACACCCTTGGCGGGTTTTTAGAGGGTAGTTTATTCTCAATGATATGAATAAATGATTACTGATTAGGAACCTAAACCAGGGGTAATAATAAATGACACAAGCATAAAAATTTAAACATTTTATTTCTTACATGTTAATATTTATAAGTTACTTAAGTAAGAAGAAACACTTTGGATGAGGAATAAAAATTTGAACAATATTTACATGTACTTTTCATTGGCTGGGACTTTTTTTAGAGTCTTTTTTTGTTTTTAATCGTAATGAAAAAATCTTCACAAGCTATTCCGATAATAATTTTATATGTCATCAAGCCTTTAACTGTAGATTCTTTTATCAAACCCCTATCATCAGTCCATGCGTTGTTCATCAAAGAAAATACTCTCTCAACTGGTGCTGATGTCCCAGGTAAGCAGAAGGCATGGTCACGATTGGCGAGACAAGACGATACGATGACAAAATTATTTATTTGCAGACCATCACTTTTCTATAGTTTTCACTTTTCATACAGTACAGTGAAATAAATAACAAAGTCATTATCTATACTTATAAAAGGCAATGTTTGTGTGTGTGTGTGCGTGTGTGTGTGTTTGTCTGCGATGTCCAGACGAATCTATCGCACTTACAGCCATGAAATTTGGCACACAGGTAGTCGTAATGGTGACTGAATGCACCTCGAAGCCGAAATTTTAAATTTTAATCTAGAATTTTTTTTATTTAATGTTTTGTGTTGTTTTGGTTGATTTTTCGCACTAATTTCTCAATAGAATAGTTACGAATAAGTTTACGATAAAAATATATACACCATCGGAAAGAGCACGCGATTTCCGTTCTAATGAAGTTAGTTTTGAATTTCTAACGTAATTTACTGAATTTTGAGAATTTTTTTAAAAATTGTCACTTTCTCCTTATATTTTTAACTGTCAATGTTTTTTCCATCGCATCCAACGTTCTAATAAACTTGATCAGTTCTGTTTTTGTCGAAAACACAGAGGTATTTGACTTCATTTAAAACAAGAACGTTAAAATATCTTTGTCCGTTAATAATTTTTTTTCTTAAAGGGTTAAAAAAATTCTTTTCGAATGAAGTTCTTTCTCCGGAACGGTGAGTTTCTCCCTGGCTACGGCTAGCGCCATCTGTTGGAATTATTCTCTCCTCAATTTTTAGCATGTTTTGCTAGGAATAATTTGAAATCATTTCGTTGGACGCAAGGGTTTAGTCGTAAATTAAGCAGTGCTGGAAGATTCTGACATGGGTGATAAGTTGGCTTTGCTGAATTATGAGAGAATTTTTTTCGTGATGAGCTAAAAGAGTTTCTTTACCATCTGCGTAAAATGTGCCATAGCTTTTCACGCAAGCTCTAGGGGGGTGACGAAGGGGGTACTGTCGTGACCTTGAAACGTCACGGTATTGTGGTTTGAGACTGTATTACATCAGCATAACTTAGATACACCATTGTTGTATATTAAAGATTTTCACGTTGCAATTTTTTTTTATTATTGTTTTGGAATAACGTACTCTGTACTGCTTTTCTACATGTCATTATCGCGGGAAAATCAATGTGTATCTTTTGTTTTGATTTTGTTTCAAAACTTTTTCGTGTCATTGTGGGCGATTTTTTTTTTTCATGTTTTTGAAGTCCTGATTCCACGGGCAACGCCGTGCGCGTTCTGCTAGTCCTAAATAACCCTTCACAGTTAATTATTTTTAGACTTTTTTGGTCGTTTATAATCAAATTTGATTTTTACCGGGACGTGAAGTAAACCGGCCGGGACACCGGGATTTTGTCTGAAAACCGGGACGTCTGACAAGCCTACTCTTAACGGCTTTGAACTCAAATATTTTTCTTGTATTGTTTTTTAATTCTGACGGTTGGTGAGCAACTGCCTGGCATACATTTTACAATATACAAAATTAGATTAAGAATTATTTTAAATTTCATTGAAATGTTTCTGTTGAATCTTCGTCATCTCGTTTCACAATTTTGAATACTCTCCCCTCTGCGTTTGAAACATATCTATTCTTGTAGCAATGTTCTCTTTTAATTCTTGTGAATATTGCGTGGCAATCATGAACAACTTCTGTGAAGAATACTAAAATGCACTAATAACCAAAGATACTTCGAGGGTAGTTCGCAACTTTTTATCAGTTTCAATAACCGATGAAATCGTGTTTTGTTTATTCTATTACGAAGGGAAACTTAAAACTAAAGAATTGATACTTCAGATTACTTATTTATTCCGCTTGTTCAGGATAACTAATTATATCTAACGATGAATCATTATGAAAAAATTCTTTTCATGTAGTTATTCACATGTTAACTTTTTCACTTGAATATCTACACTGTATTTAAATATATAATTCTAACTAGTAATGTTCATCAAAATTTTTCTGAAGGGAAATTTTTCTCCTTAGCTGTATTTTCAAGTTTTTGAGGGACACATGCGTTTTGAATTATTATGTGCATTTTATTTCCTGCCGAGTTAGTTTAGTAGTAACATAAGTGAAGGTTTCAGTTTGCAAAAGATTGATTGGTTAGTTTTAATTAAAATTTTAAGAAATTAGTTTTTCTGTGGAACTATGATAAATACCGAAGCTACGAGGACTAGCCAGTGAGATTTTTACCATTCACTTTTATACGATTTTCACTGTAGCACCAAACTATTTTTTGTACAATCGCGGGGAAAAAATAAACCGAACCATCCAGCATTCATTATTTTGCCATTGTTCATCGGAAATAAAAACAAAAGGTACCAAATTTCGGAAAATAACGTCTACTAAACGATTCCATATCTAAACATTTCATAAGGGGTCGTCTACATATTTATAATTGTACTAACTTAAAAATTTCCATTGGCAACACCATTTTTTCAAAGGAATTCAAAACTGCATTATTAGCTATGCTTGAATACCAAATTTTATCATTCAAGCTTTATTTGTTTCGAAATTATAAGCAAATAAAATTTTGAATCTCTAATGTTAAAGTAAAATTTTGTAATTTTTGTTGATATCTTGAGATTATTGACCTAGAACTTTTTTTGGTGTAACAGAATGAGGTAGTAAACACATTCTGCGCCTATACTTTTGATTTTAAAATAACTTAGCGGGATGTATTTTATTAAATTTGATGTTTAAAATTTTTTGAGTGGCAACACCCCCCAAATTTTACAATTAACCGATGCAGAAGGCTATTTAAATTGCCCATGCAAAATTTCAGCTTTTTCGAAAAAGAAGTTTTTAAGTAAAGTTAAATTTTCTATTTCCTCTGTAAAACAGTGCACTTACTTAGGAGGGGCGTCCATATATTTAAAAAAGTTAACATGTTTCTTTCGAACACTAATGTAATACATATGGATCAAAATCATAATTTTTGGAGAAATTTTCATTTTTGCAGAATTTTGTAATGCATCTAGTATTTATAGATTGTAAAAATTACATTATAACTTTTAAAAAAACATTTAAAAAGCGAAATAAATTAAAATTCTACCACCGACATTTAAACGCAAGCAGCGAGCTTCTGTGTTTAAATATGGAAACGGCCCCTTTCATATCGCGAACACAAAATGTCAAATATCTTCCGATCTATGACTGGTCATTCATATTGTGGGGTATTTTGTGATGAGGAATTTCTTTTTATGTCATCAAAAATGGGTGTTGCCTTTGAAAATTTTGAAGTTAGTTAGTGTAATTATAAATATGTAGACGATCCTTATGAAAGTCTGAGATATGGAATCGTTTAGTAGTGGTTATTTCCTTAAATTTGATACCTTTTGGGTTTAATTTCTGCTGAATGGCGGAATAATCCTGGGTAGTTCGTTTTTTTTCCAGCGACTGTACAGTTTCATTGGATCAGAAAGTCGTCCAGGGTGGCGACAGAACCTGGAAATCAGAGATATCGGGGAATTTCGTAAAAATATCTAAAAATCAGGAAAAATTAATAGTTATTTGTTACTCGAGTTATTATCTATAAATTAGTATCTTATGCCAAGCATTATCTATAATAAAAAATGGAATTTAAAAAAAAAACTTATATTCATTAAGAAAAGCATATAAGTTTTTGATTAAAGCAATTAATTTCTTATGATTTGTTAAGGAATAAAGATTTGAAGTAAAATTTTGGCAGTTTCTTTTGTTTAAGTCTTTGCTAAAATATATATTATTAGGTACGTATAATTATACTATTTTTATATTTATGATGCAACATGTTATTCTGGTACTCATGCAAAGAGCACTAATTAGGGGCTGTCCATAAATGATGTCGCACTTTTTTTCAATATTTTTGATCCCTCCCCCCCCTTGTCACATCTCACGCTATATTACATAAACATATACTTGCAGTTCAGAAACAAAGCACTATGTTATAGATTATATATCAAATTTTATTTTTAAACTTAAACTATGTGTTTTAATGACATTTGTGAGCATAACAACAATAATAATAATTATATGTATGAAATAAGATTTAAGGTTTACAACAAAAAACCTAATTAATATACAATACTAGCAGTACCCGCACGGCGTTCGTGGTATCATGAATTTCATCAAAATTTTTTTAAAAGCCCACAAAGACGTAAAATAAATTTTTGAAGACAAAATCAATACAAAAAATATATATATTATTGATTTTCACCGCTTATTTTTCTTCGTGACAATGACATTAACTGAAGATACGTTTTTTTTCAAGCGACAATGAAATTTATAAAGTTTGCTGAAAACGATGTTATTAGAATTCAAAATGAGTAAAAACAACCAGCTGGTTCGTTCGCTAAAATAGTTATATTTCAGTAAGGCTGATGCCTTAAAATCTTTGGATCCTGTTTAAAATAGTTAATTGGTGACATTCGATACTTTGAATTAGAGCGAAGCCATTCAACGAAATGATTTCAAATTGAAGTTACAGTACCAAATAAACCGATATTTACGAAAAACAATTTTTTGGATTTAAAAGATTGACTCCTATAAACCAAGTAAAACGTTAAAGAATGAAAACCGAATGAAATTTTAAACGATTTTAAATGGTACAATACGACTAGAGTCTAGCTGGCTGAGTGGTTAGGACGACAGGTTTAGGAAGCGGATTGTCGGGGTTCGAATCCGACGTTGTTTTCGTACTATGTTTCTGCAGTCCGAAGGTACAAGATCCGCACAGACTGCATTGGCCAGACTTCATAGTGCCATATCAAAAGCTTGAGATTCGTCGACAAAGAAAAGACTTATTCTTCTTGCCCTTGTTCCTGTCCTGCTTCTCCTGCTCATGTCATTGACTGTATTGGTGCCTCTGCGAGGTTGCTGTGGAGTGAGGGGGAACATGGACTTGTGGTACTGTTAGAGAGACATGGTATCATGGACCTGGTCTAGTATTTGGACCAGGGGGACATGAAACAACAACAAACACAATAGACGAATATAATTTCTGTGGTATTTAAATGCATCCAAAATGAATAGGAGAAGGGGATAAAAAAAGAGCTGAAATCTTTCACTTTAGGTTTAAAATTTGAAGCCACATTATCTGAAACACAAATTAAAAGAATGTTCTGTTGACGCGTTGAAAGCAAAAGGATTATGACGTCACGTGCTCTTTCTTTGTGGTTCCGACGAAATGCATGTTGGGTAAATACGTCACGTGACCTTGATTACGAATGCCGAAAATTATAATCGAAGTCATTCAGTTGAAGGTTATGCGCTCTGCACCGTCAGCCAATGAAATTGCAACAATGCATGTTGAGAAGGTTCCGAAGAAGCTTCCGCTAGAGAAAAATATTTTCAACTGACCAAGAGAAAATTAATTGAAAAAAACGGAAAAATATATTTTAACCGTTCTTGTTTTAAATCAGACAGAACTATTCCAGTTATAAGTTGAAAATAATAGTGATATTAGAACGTCGGATGCAGCAAATTTAAAAACAAAAATAAAATTTCGATGGCGAAACTGACTATTTTTAAAAATTTTTCAAAATTCGGTAAATTACGTTCGAAGCTCAAAACAAACTTCGTTGAAACGAAAATTGTTTGTTCTATCCGATGGTGCACTGATTGCTTTTCAACGATCATTAGAAAAGATACTGCAGCCGTAAATGTGCCAAAAACGACCCAAAAAAACACAAAATATTAAATACAAAATTTTCTAGATTAAATTTTAAAATTTCGGCTTCGAGATGCATTGAGTCACCATTAAGACTGCTTGTGTGCCAAATTTCAAGGCTTAAGTGCGATAGATTCGTCTAGACATCGCGCGCACGCACGCAAATATTGCCCTTTTTAAGTGTAGAGTAATAAAATATTAATATAAAAGAGCAATTGAAATCACAAGTGTTTTGGAATTTGATATATTTCGCTTTAAATCTCATCTCTATGAACACAAAATACTTTTCAACAGATTTAATTTTAAAAAAAAGCCCCAATACGTTCAACCTGTTTGTGCCACTACAAGTTCTACCACTGAGGGAAACCACTAGCCGTAAATCAGGGAAATGTTTTAAGTTTAGTCAGGGAAAAGTCGGGGAATTTTTTTTCACAGTTTCTGTAGCCACCCTGTGTCTTATTGAAGCGGAAGTTTTTTGAGCCAGTCGCTAACGAATATAAATGTATTTGAAATGATCTTGGCATAAGTGGATACTTCTCTTGAGCAACATCGAACGCGACAAAAATAAAATGATTTCAGCTTTTATTTCCGGTAAATTTTTAAAGTGTTATGCTTGATGGGATCTATATCCATTTACACTGAGAATTCGATATATATATCTCAGTGCTTCAGATGAAGACGATATATTTTATTGATATTCATCGTCCAGCAAAACTTCTAGTTGGTACATTATTCGGCTATGTTGTAAATTTTGGTGCATTTCAGCTAAACGTTTTCTGTAACCACTTAACAGTTCCTTTTTTCTGTCACATTTTGTCTATAAATTACCATTTTGCCGTTCAAATAAGCAGTAAATAGTTACAGATATTGATTTCATTAAAGTTTAATAATTTTTAATTGCAGGAGAAAAAAAGACATAAAAACTTCTTTACCTCATCTAACCTAACCTGACCTAAAAATTGGTTTACACATGTTTTGATGTTCAACATTAATTAAACTGCTATAACTTTTTGCTAAGAAACATTGCAAAGTAAACTGAAAAGATCAGTGGATTGGCTTAGAAAAATGACCTGCCCTAACGGTGTTTGGGCAAAACTGTTTAAGTGGTTAAAAGTCTGAAACTGAATATGCATAACAACCTTATATTTAAATTTTCACATTTACTTAAATATTGTGTTTTCTTAGATCCAGTATTGCGGAAAACAGCAATTTTTGCCGTCAATTCAGAAGCTGTATACCCTATCCTTACTCCAGCTTAGGAAGTCAAGCCAGGCAGATGCATATGTCCACGAAAGTGGAAAGCTTTCAAGTTTCCGGCCAAAAATTCAGTTTTGGGCGTAAGTTGTTTATGTAAAAGCATCGGTGAAAGATACAAGATTGAACTTAATATCGTCTTCCTCTGTTGTCTGCAACTGGTAATTTGTATCCCTGACGTTTTCTGAGATATGAACGTTTGCTTTAAACGAGCAAGGAGCTGTTTTGAATTTTTGATAAATCTTGTAATACAAGTTAAGTCTCACTTTTTTAAAATGCAAAAAATGGATGAAAATCAATTAAATTGTTCTCCATCGTCCCACCAATCTAATGCGAGTTCGCTAAACTCTTCTTCAAGCTGTAGTTATACCATTCTTAAATCTCCTGGTTACAGGATTGAATTAGAAGCCTATGGTGATAAATGGAAAGCGACGGTGTATGATAATTGTTTTCCCGATTTAACACGTTCCTATTCAGCATCGGTTGCATTTGAAAATGAATATTGCTTAGAAAATTTTATCACAAAGTCCCCTTCTTATCAGTCGCGCCATATCCATTTCTTATCCATAGATAAGGATAGCCCAATGGTTTATATTGGGTCACTTGGATTAAAAGGAGGTGGCTGTGGTTGTGATTTACCTACCTGGATTTGTGTTTGCGGGTTTATATGTCCTAACTATTGTTGTGAGCATTGTTGTGGTCATAAGGCAGAACATGAGAGTTGTAGATTCATAGTACAAAAGCAGCAAGAACTGTGGAATGCGCAAGCAAGATACAACTGCCTAAGCAAGAGTCCAGAAGCAAGTGCTCAATGGAAAGAAGAAGAGCAATCGCGTCAATATGCTGAAGCAGCGCGAGAATCACGCGTATCCCAGGAAGGACTCGGATCGAAACTTGAAGGAGTCGTATCGGAGCTTGAAGGACTCGTATCGGAGCTTGAGTCGGCACCTCGACGTGCCGGATCAGCGTGCGAATCACGCGTATCCCAGGAAGGATTCGGATCGAAACTTGAAGGACTCAGATCGGAACTTCAAGGACTCAGATCGGAGCTTGAAGGAGTCGGATCGGAGCTTGAAGGACTCATATCGGAGCTTGAGTCGGTAGTTCGACATGCCGAGAGAATCTATCGAGCAATGAATAGAAACAGAAAGTACTAAATCTACTCTTCGTAACAAAGCGGATTTACTTTTGAATAAAAAAAGATATTAAGTGATAGTGAGGCAGAAGAAGAGTGTTAATTAACTACTGCTACTAGTAATATATCATTAAGTAAGTGATAGCGAGGCAAAAGAAGAGTTCACATTAACTACTATTGCTAGTAATACAGAATCCT
>BGPR01007254.1:62647-72706 GCA_013235015.1 Araneus ventricosus | reverse complement strand
AAATGCTTTATTTTTATGTGTAGCTGCACTTATAATGATCATTTCTGTGCTTTCCATTTTTTTCTTAATGTTTTAGTGTGCTTAAAATCTGCTCGCATTGTTTCCATTTTATGCATACTGGTATGTAATAACTGTTTAAGAAGGTTTAACAAACTAGCTTAAAAAAATTTTATTGAGTAAATTAATTTTTATTTACTTATTTGGCGTTCTGAAGTTTGGTGAGTCTATGAAAAAACAAAACAATATATATTTTTTATTTATAAGGCTATTTTTTAATTTTGAAATCAAAATTTGATTATGCTCAAATGTAGCAGCTCAGTGGTGTTATAACTTAAAGATATTACAAATTATTATATTTCTTAATTTCATAAATAACTTTTGGTTCAAGACAAAAGCACTTTTGTACCTGGATATTTGGAGAAATACTTTTCGCAAAGTAGGGCACCATCTTCATCTTTCCATAAACCTAAGGGTAAGTTAGGCATCGGTTTCGTTACTACTAATTCCCCAACTTCGCCATCCAGGGATTTACCTAAAACAAAAATAAGATCTTTTACAATACAGCAAATGACCAAATAAAACCAACTGATTACACCTGTCACGATTGTGACATATAAATTAAAATTGGGCTAATATTACTGTTAGAAGAAAGGTAATTTTAATCCGTTTGCAATAGGAAAATATAACAGCGTCATCATTTTTGTTAAAACTTCACCTTTTAATTGAATGCTACAGCCTCGTGCATAAAATATGAAAAAATGTAGAATGGTGGGCATTCAGTAATCACTTCTCTATTGCAGTAATTAAAATCCTCTTTAAAAATGGCTTAAAATGAAAACTGAAACTCTTGTAAAAAAAAAAAATTGTGAAACATTTCAAACTTTTAGCGTAGAACTACGTTCCTCCCATTTTTCATATCCTTTCGAATTTGATATGAAAATTCGAAAAGATTATATAAAGCTAATATAAGCTCAGGAAGGAATTTGATTTACACTCCAAAACCATTACTGGTGTGGTGCGAAAGGTTGGAGAGGAGGGTGCCATCTCAGATGTCGTCCTCGTCATCTGACCTCGCTTTAAATTTACTAGGTCCGTCCCAAAACAGACCTTCTGTTACTTCAATACGGGACGTTAATATAACTAAAATATATTATAAACATGTTTTGGATTAATGATTTGTTCTGAAAAAGTTCCTTTTCTTCTTTGTTTTCTTTTTTAAAAATTTGAGCGGATAATATTTCAGGGATCTGAACAAAATAAAAGACTAATTTTAAATGAATAAATTATTTTTATTCAATAAGAAATCAGTAATTTTCTTGCAACTTCATGATTCAGAGCTCATAGAATTTCTAATCTTTATCATCATTGAAAGTTTTTAAACGCTTTTGCTAAGTTGGAAATGTTTCATGTTTGTATGTATTTAAGGTTGGAATTTTGTGATCGATTTTTCACTCACTTCTTAATGCACTAGGGATCTGACTTTTTGTATATTTATTGGATCATGATGAGAATGCAATATTTTAATAATTTTAGAGCTCTCAATTATCATTTAAAAAAAAAAATTCGCAAAATTACGTTTGCACACCGTATGTTTCAGTGGCGCCATCTATAGTATTTTTGAGAGCTAAAACACTCTACACTGAAATTTAAATGTTTCAATAAAAACAAGCATATCCTATTATTGATTCTTTTAAAGAAATTATTGTTGGAATTAGTTGAAGAACAATGGATTTAAGTTCGAAATATTTTTTATAAGGTTGTAATTTTGTGATCGATTTTCCACTCACTTCTTAATGCACTAGAGTTCTCAAATTTTGTATATTCATTGGGTCTTGATGACAATGTAATATTTCAGTAGTTTGTTGGAAATAGTTCATGAAAAAAGTTTATTCTAAATAAATTAAAGACTATTATAAATTAAAGACTAAAAACTAGAAAATAATAAATATAAAAAAGTTATGAAAAACGTTTTTGCCAATGCATTAAAAGAGAAAATAATAATTTTTTCTCAAAATTCTGGAGATATAAACAAAAACCGTAAAAGCGTGAGGTGCTGAAAACAATAGGAGAAAGATATAAACCAGCGCCTCACGCTTTTACGATTTTTGTTTTGACCTCCAGATTTTTGAGAAAAAATTATTATTTTGTTTTTTAATGCATTGGTAAAAGCGTTTTTTTTAAAGTTTTTTTATATTTACTATTCATGTAATCTGGAAAAATCTAAATAAATGTTAATCTGTTCTGTGTATGTGATGAATGTGGCATTACTTCTCAACTAAACCAATAAGTTTTTCGAATCACTAAGGATGTATTAAGTAGTTTCAAAACCAAGGAAAAAAGAATCTTCAAATATATAAAAGGAAGAACTCAAAAATTTGACTAAAATCAGTCGGAAATTTAGAACAACATTATGCTATCTTATGAAATTGAATAATAAGTGAATTTTCAAGGTCATTCCTGACTTAATTATAAAAGTAAGCAAAATAATATCTCAGATTGTGCGACTTTAGAATTCAGTAGAACCCCGCTAATCCGAACTAATTGGGATTTGTGCCTGTTCGGATTACAAAATATTCGGATTACCCGAAATTCCGATAAAAATAGAAAATAAAAAGATGTGTGCTAAAAAAAGTACCCAGTACTACTATCTCTTTAATTCTTTTATTCAAAAGCAATGGAAAGAGAACATGTCTCCCATTTTCATTAGAATTATGGATGTGCTCCTGTATGAAGTGACCTTATCTAGCGGCTAATTATATTAGTTTCTTCAATGTGAACAAAATTACGCATGCTGAAAAAGTACTTTTTTTAGTACGTATATTTAAATCTTTTCAGGTAATCTGTTCAATTGCATATAATTTTCGAAAATAAAACCGGTACGTATTAACCATAATTTCGGATAAGAGGGGTTCGGATTAGCGGGATCCTACTGTATTGCGACTTCGAGATTATCATTGGAGGTAAGAGGCGTAATTTTAACTCTCTGACTCCTAATCCGGCCGTAACCGGCCTTGCAACTTCTACACTTTTGGGGCGGATTTCGGCCGGTTGCAGTTACGAAAAGGGGGGGGGAGAAGGCAGTTGGGGAAGTGGTCATTAAGGGACCCCTTTGGGGAGAGATAAGAGATGAAACGTTCTGACAGTCACAACTTCCGCCACCCGTAGTGAGAAGAAAAGGGGAAATGGGGTGGACGAATCCATTTCACTGATTCATTAGTAAACAAACTTCCGTTTACAATTTTAGTCAGATTTTGAGAACCCTTAGTAGTCAGAGGGTTAAATCTCCAACTTTCTGGCGTTCCATACGACGCAATTAATGAAGAAAGATTAATTCCTGTAGCTGTAGATTAATAAATGACAAAAAATTAAACTATATCTCTAATACTAATAAAGATGAATGTCTGTGTGTCTGTTGGCGGTATACAGAACAGACCGTAGAACATAGAGCTACAAACTTTGGCACAGATATACTTTGGATGCTGAAGATGTGCACCTCGGAGCCCTTTTTTTAAAATGTTAATTCAAATTTAAATTATTTAAAAATTAAACCAAATTTCGTCGCTTTTTGCCAATAACTTCTGAATGAATTGATTGACAAAGAAATTTTTCATGTTATTTTAAAGAGCAAAAAATTATCTTTCCAATGATACCAGTTTTATTATTGTAAAAAATTTTGTCTATTTTTTATAAATTTTTAAAGCCATCGGAACTTTAAGATCGCTGGTTGCGAGAGTAGAAATTGACGTAGGGGAGGCGGGGCGTAGCAGCTGTAATGGCCGCGAGTTTCTACAAAACAAAATTATTATTGTTGTAATCGCTTCGGCATTTCATATTCTAAAAATGGAACGATACAAAGAAGATTAGCATGGCCCCTTTCCAAGGATGCCACGCAAAATGGTGAAGCGTTCCACATTTTTAACACTGATTTGAGAAATGCGCTTAAGCTCCTATCCTTAAAGAGTTTATTCTAAATCTAAAATTAGCCAAAAAAATTCTTTGAAAATATCCCTAATAGTACAAATCACTTCATGTAAATTGTAAGCGCTCCAGATAAATTTTATATAAATAATTCCCCTCTTTTCAGCATTCTTTGCTCCGCCCCTCATATATATATATTTTTTTTTGCCTATACTCCATCACAACTCCTTCAAACTTCCCGGGCTGGGTAGCGTAGCGGTAACATATCTTTCTTCCATCATTGCATCTCGAGTTCGGCCCTCCCGTGAATTTAGCCTTCGTCAGTGTCAACAAATACTTCATTTTTTTTTTTGCATACCTAAAAGGAAATATTAGATTTTAATTCTTCCAATACTCTCATTTAGCTTTTTCTTATTTTATTTAATACTATTTTCTCAGTAACTTTTAAACATTTTTTTAAAGTTTATCTAAATTTTTCTCAAATTTTACAAATTTTTTTCCACAATGTTATTATCGGCGATTAATTAAGCCTAATAGATAGCTTTAGAATAGTTTGTTGTTTTGTTATGCACAGAATAATTATTCAAGATTTGATTTTTTTCCATGCATTTCAGTTCACTAATTTTTTTTATTTGTAAATGGATGTTTTTGTGACTAGATTTAAATGGTTATCATGAATTTAGTTTTGCGCTTCACAAAATATAGTCAGTCTTTTTTTCACAGAAGAAACTTTATTTAGTTATTTTGAGTTTTAATTAGTTTTAATATGTAAATTATTTTTAGTAGAGAAATTTATTTATTGTACTTCATATTTTTCATTACTTATTATCTTTTCCATTTTTTAAAGAATCTTTTCACTTATCATTTTCTAACACTTAAATATAAGGGATTAACTCAAAGATCATTATATGCAAAAACATCCTGTACATTTTCGTTTTGTGTATAAAGAATTAAAATTCAGTTATACTAACTAACCTGTTCACTGTTTGTGTTTTTAAATTCATTTCTTTGTCCTTATTGCAATTATTGCTTTCAGCTTACAAAAATTGAAATGTTGAAAATGTCAGCCTTAATTGCCTTATTACTATTAATAAAAGACTGGCGAACCAGCTGGTCGCCGTAGGCGGCTAGTATATTTATAAAATTATGCCGCAAGTAGGTGTTCTGTAGTGTTTTCACGCACATTTGCATTTGGTCGCTTAACAAGCAACACCACATATTTTCACATTTTCACATATTTCTGAAATTTCGAAGTTGAAGAAAATACTTAATTTTTCGCAACCAGTAACGAATAGATCTAAAGTTATTTAACGTCGCATTTAAACATGAGACCATATATTCCTACCGGATGTGAAAAAAAATCCAGAAATGTACGTTATTGGTTGCGAAAAATTGGGTCTTTGTTTTCTTCCTCTTTGAAATTGCAAAAGATTGAGATATGTGGTGTTGCTTGTGAAGCGACAATTTATTTATATTCAGTGGTGGCTCGTAAGCTGAGAAAGAAGCAGTGCTGCAAAAGATTTCTCTGGTACTGGGTTTTTGAAAAATGTTCAAATTCAGCATAGTGCAACCTTCATTTCTTATATTCAATTTTTCGCTCAGCGAAAGCTATGAAAATGCGATTTTTTGCGTTCAGCCTTTATGAGATACCTCCAATAATAACGATGGATCCCACCTTGTAAAAATTCTAACTCAATAATATTTGAGAAAATTATCATCAAACACTTTTTCGAAGAACGATTTCTAAAAATAGAAAACGAATATTTAATAAATTAGACACGTTTCCGTCGAGGCAACATGAAGCGAAGCAGAACGCCATTAGACAGCCTCTCACAGACAGCGGGAAAAGCCAAAAGAAGAAGGCGAAGCAACATGAAGCGAAGCAGAAAGCCATTAGACAGCCTCTCACAGACAGCGGGAAAAGCCAAAGAAGAAGGCGAGGCAACATAAAGCGAAACAGAAAGCCATTAGACAGCCTCTCACAGAGAGCGGGAAAAAGCCAAAAGAAGAAGGTGAAGACGAAAGTCGTGCACCTAACGAGAGCTGTAAATACCGCAACTCGAGTACTTCTAAAATCACAGAGAAAAAGCGTCGCTTTTTTATTCCGATTCAGCGGTCAACGTTGCTCAATGCGCGAATTTTCATCCTTACAGAGGCAAATCTGTTTGCAGCTCTGGTCTGTCTCTTTTTTTAGTTCTTGATTGATTTTCTGTCTTCCTCTTACATGTTTTAGTACTTTTTGCCATTTCAATGATTATTGATTTCTCAAAGTGAAAAAATTTGCCAATAAGAATAAAAGCGAAAATACAAGTCTTAATAAAATAATCTCAGGGCGGACTGCAGCTCTGCATCCCTAATGGAAGAGCCACCACTGTGGATATTCTTCTTTAATTTGTCATCCATCAAGCCTCCGCCATACTTTGCTGAGTGATGAATTAAACGACGATATTGTTATTACAAATAAAGAAAAGCCCATTCTCAGAAGACCGGAGAATTACCTGTTTCGTCGACTACCTGTACATTCACGCCGAGGCTTACGGCTGGGATTTCTCCTTTATAAATTGGTAAAGTAGAATCGAAAACGAAACAGGATCCCAAGAATTCGGTTGAACCTAAAAACAGAAAAATATTATATACTTAGCTTTTCTCTACTTTTACAGAACATATACTGAAACCCTACTGCATTTTATATATGAAGTAGGTAATAATAAATTATAAATTTTGAAAAAGTTTGCAGACATTAAGTTAATTATTGGATAAGAGTTTTTGTAACAGTAAACAGATTCAGCGTGTTCTCTCCCCCACTTTCTCAAATACTTACACAATATGACACGTTTTATCTTTCACTCCCCCACTTTCTCAAATACTGAAACAATATGACACGTTTTATGTTTCTTTCCTCTGCTTTCTCAAATACATACACAATATGACACGTTTTATGTTTCTCTTCCCCATTTTCTCAAACACTTACACAATATGACAAGTTTTATGTTTCTTTCTCTTCCCACTTTCTCAAATCCTTACACAATATGATTATGTTTATAGTTCTCTCCCCTACTTTCTTAAATACTTACACATGACACGTTTTATGTTTCTCTTCCCCACTTTCTCAAATACTTACACAATATGACACTTTTATGTTTCTCTCCCCCCACTTTCTCAAATACTTACATAATATGACAAGTTTTATGTTTCTCTTCCTCACTTTCTCAAATACTTACACAATATGACACGTTTTATGTTTCTCTCCCCCACTTTCTCAAATACTCACATAATATGGCACGTTTTATGTTTCTCTGCCCCACTTTCTTAAATATTTACACAATATGATACGTTTTATCTTTCTCTCCCCCATTTTCTTAAATACTTACACAATATGACACATTTTATAATATGACACGTTTTGTGTTTCTCTCCCCCACTTTCTTAAATACTTACATAATATGATACGTTTTATGTTTCTCTCCCCCACTTTCTTAAATACTGACACAATATGATACGTTTTATCTTTCTTTCCCCCATTTTCTTAAATATTTACACAATATGACACATTTTATGTTCAAATCCTATGTATACTAACGATAACGTGGCCGAGGTATCCTAGTGCTAAGATCTCGGCTTCTTCTCGATTGAAGGGTTCTATGTTCTGCAATTTCACTGAAGATCCTCCGCGTATGAGACCTGTTGTACGTTAAATCCTACGTTGTGGCCCAATGTCCTCCCGCTGCTGTGGTGAGGAAGTTTGCAGAAGGTGTGTCAGCTGAGGTGTCGTCCTCGTCATCTGACCGTGGTTCAAAATTGCCAGGTCTGTCGCAAAATAGCCCTTGCGATGTTTCAAAACGGGAACGTTACTTAACTGAACTAAACTAAAGATAACCGAATATAAATTAAAAACTTCTTGTAAATCTATTGAATCTAAAATTTGACACAGTTCTACAATCTTGATGCGAATACTACATATCATATTTCATTTAGTTAGATCTTCGCTGATTTTCAGCGCAAGACTACGCTCCTCCCATTGGGGTCTCAAAAAGAATTAGATTCACACGCCGAAACGCTACAGAAATCGTTGTATGGGAGATCCTCTATATCTCGGTAACTACATATGTTATAAACATAACTAATGTCTTATTTTAGAGATAAAGGGTAACAACAGAAGTGATAAAAAAAATTTGAAAATCAGAATTGTAGTCCAGCGACTAATGAGTAGCAAATTTGGGCAAAAATGCGCATGAATTGTTGACGTCACACGCATGAGGTGCGCGCGCACAATTGGCTGACGCTCTCGCTTGAAATCAATTTCGAGGAACAAGAGTATCGCGAGAAATAAAGAGAATCCGAGAAACAAAAGAGTCACGCGAGTAAAGTAGTCCTACGCCTTTAACATTAACGGCTGTTTGAAAAAGACAGCGTCCTGTCACTTTTTTTTTGTTTCGATGTGTTCAAATGCACACAGATAGATAACCCAGCATGCAGTCAACTCTTTGACGGAAATGATCGGATGAACGACAATTCTAGGGATAAATTAAGTATCAAATTTCAAACATCTACTTCATTGTGTCACTGAGTTGTCGTAATGATATGTGCACACACAGATTGGCAGAAAGATTTTCTGTTGATGGATTTCGTCCAAAATGTGATGCACATCTACAATTTGGTGAAAAGGCGACATGTTAAATTTTACTTGTTCATTCCGTTTTTGTTTTATTGTGCTGGCAGACAGACAGATATAATTTCAGGAATGTTTTTCTGTACTTCAGAGAGTCCTAAAATATTGTTACAGTCATGGAAAGTCGCTCCCCAGCAATGCAAGTCTTATGGTTGGGAAGAGAGTTTTATAAGGTGAAGCATGGAGTGATCTCAGCGACTCTTATGGCACGCATGACCTTGGGGACAAACTTGGCGACCATTTTGGCGACTTGGCAAGAAATTTGGCGACCTTGGCGAGAAATTTTGCGACCTTGGCGACAAATAGATGATTCCCGAAAATGCAACCCTTTTCTCGATATTTCTATTAGGGGCCTAGATCTAGGTTTTTCCTGAAAATTCTATGTGACGTCACGGCCTATCGGGGAGAGTATATAAGACCGCGTTTGGATCACGGTAGCGTCTTTTGATTGACTGGTTACTTCGCTTTGAAGCGTGAACGTCTTCGGAGTTCTATCCGCTGTGTGAGCTAATCAGCTGGTGAGCTGAGCTGTTATTGTCGTTACTAGTTATTTGCTGACAGTTTGTGTTGTTAGATATCAAAGTGCTGAACTGTCATTACCTGTGAATTGTTGTCTATTTACATTGGTAATCTGTGCAAGGACTATTGTTTCCTGTACCCGTGCTACGTGTTTTCCTGCATATTTGTAAATAAACCTTCATTCTCCATTATCCTGCGTGTTGGACTGTTTACACCGTACACCCACGGTAAGATTTTGTGCAACAATATGAAGAATATCAAGATTGAATTGTTTTGGTCGATTATAAAATATTTTCTTGGTATACCATCGTGTAAGAGAAAATAAAATCTCTAATATTAAAATATTTTTCTTGAGTTTTAAATAAAAAGATACAAACCATATACTGATGTGAAGGCGATATCCTTTTTTATGTTTGAGTAAAAAAAATCATAAAGTTGTAACTTCACAACGCTTCCTCCTGTCTTCAAGACCTTCAGTGATTTCAAACTGTGACTTTTGGCTAGAATAGCAAAATTTCAGTGTTAAGAATTTTAAAAGTAAACGAATATCAAGAATACAATATTTTCAGACAATACCAAGTATTTTAACACTGCACTAAAGAAAATTTTATAAAAGTCCATTCAAATTTTATAAAAGTGCGTTCAGAAATTACTCGGGAAATTATCAGGTTCAAGAAAATGTGATTTAGTGAAATGATGAGATATAATAACAACATACAAGGATGAGTTATGTAGAAATGATCCGCACTTTATTTTTGAACTGTAGCTAAACAGCACTAGAGGCTGAATAAAGAAACCATTTTTGGACATAAACCTCTGCCTTTGCGAAGCATTTAGTCCAGCGGTTGACAAGCTTAATATTTCTAGGGAAAGAAAGCTTTTATTTGAGCACCCGAAAATTGATGTATCCCGTCTTGCAAGCACGGTAAAGCGACTGAGTAATGCATCGTGGA
>BGPR01007254.1:48156-61399 GCA_013235015.1 Araneus ventricosus | reverse complement strand
ACCCACGATGACATATCTAGACGTCATACCCTTTCAAATAAAAAAAAATGTCGAAATCCTTCGGGTGGTTGTTCTGGGGAAATGTCCAAAGGTTAAAATGTACAGTGGGTTAGAGTTTTTTTTATAATTCTTTCGAAAATAGGAGGTGGGGTGAGTTAGGCGGCTCTTAATGACATATTTAAACGTCATAACCTTTCAAATGAAAAAAAGGCAAAATCGGTCGAGTGGTTGAGACTGGCGGACTCAGTGAAGGTTTTTTTTACCAAATTATTTTAAATATGTAGATAAATATCTGCTGCCTTACAAATTCACAAATTAGAACAATTAATAATAAGTTAAATTACCAAAATATGGGAAAGAAACTATTTCAGCAAGAAATGAAATAATGTCTATGATCTGTACATCATTGACCACGCCAAATTTCAGAGTGTTTCAGTTTCAAAACAGACAGTCTCTGTCATACATAAAAAGATATTATACTAAATAAATAAATAATAAGTTTCATTAGCAGTGTAATTATTTATTAAATCAACTAACTCGGGGTATATCCCCTTTTCTGTAATTCGTCTATTATGCTAGCAGGTATAAAGACGTGTGTCATTTTCAACTCATCCAACAAATCCCAGAAATATGTCGGGCTGATGAAGAAAGGCACTCCTTCGTACAAAACAACTGATATTCCGGCGAAGAGGAGAGATGTTGAACAAATCCATGTTGCCCAGCCAACCTGAAATATGGATATTGTGGAGTTTGTATTAAAATGTAAAATATTTCTATTACAAAATTAAATGCAATTCCATGAGCTTGTATTAGTTTAAAGCCTTAACCATTATACTAAGGCCATAGGATGCATAATTCTCACCAAATTCATCAATTTATAGATGCAATTTTTAACGTTGGCGAATGTTCTCGCCAAATTTTTCAATGAGACAGACCAGATGTTCCAAATCCATATCTCAAAGCACAATGAAGTGTCTTTTCTTGATAATTAATTATTAATTAATAAAATTAATTAGCAAAACATTAATGCCATCTAATAAGCTAAATGAATTTATTTTCTTAAATTAATCTTAATCCCAAACTTATGCTATTATACCACTACTAGAAAAAACTGTCCCTTTAAATTCTTAAGGTAAGCGGACCAAAGTGAATAATGAAACTAGAACCTTAAATACGAAAATTCATTATCTTTTTAATCAAGCATGTATCATACTGATCGAATATTCAGAAGGGGAAAAAATTAAGAGTTGAATTACTAATATATTAGCCCAGATCTCTCGGTAACACTCTGACGTCACCAACGATAAAACTCCACCCATAGTACTGCGAGACGTTAAACAGCATTATTTCATTGTTAGAAAATCTTAATTTCAGTAATTTTAAATTTAAAAGAGTGATTATCGTTCTAATTTCAAATTTAATAGCTCTAAAATAGTGAAATAAAATTTGCAATCCATTGATATAAAAGTTATCTAGCTATGATCAATAGTTCCGAATAAATTTTAAACTATATTAATCATATATTTCAAATTAATTTCCGTTTTTTAATAGAAAATAGTAAATTACGTCAGCGGTATATCATGCGCGTTTACCAAGAGGTTTTTTGAATAAAGAAATATGTAAATAAAAAATATTTCCTGTTATAAAACATATGTTTATTTTATTCGTTTTTAATCAATATTAAAAATTTTTCTCGCATATATATCTATTTAAACACGTCAAATTTGACCGGAAATCTTTCGAATAAAGAGGCAATTTGCACCCGTCATATCATGACGGGTGATTTTCTAGTTAATTATAATATATATCCATGTACTAGTACAGATTTCTTTAAACTGTGGATCACGAAACATCTTACGTCACTGGATTCTTCAACAGCTATAAGCAAGAATATTTAGAAAATCCATCTCCACAAAAGGTTTCTTCAATATTTATTAAGTATTTAATTTAAATATTTTTTTTATTTTTAAGATTTATCCTTTTTTCTTGTTCCTATTTCAGAACCGTATATAATTTTTTATCTTTTACTTTTTTATTTATTACTCAATCAAGGAGTTGCCCCAAAATATTTGGGAAAATACTGGGATTGTGAAAAAATTTTTAGGTCGCTGGATTCTATAGTACCTATTTATATAAGCAAGAGTAGACAGAAAAGGCATCTCCACGTGTAAAAGTTTCATTGATATTCATTAAATAAATCATTCAAATAAAATTTCTTTTATACTAATAGTTTATTTACTTTCTTAATATCCACTTTCGAAGACCCTATAAAATCTTTATCTTTTTGGCTTGTTTTAATGTTGAGCATTCTATTTCGGAAGTATGATAGAATTTTAGGATAAAATTGGCTTGTGATTGTGAAGAATTTAAAAGGCTGTGAAAGGTAAAACAGTTAAGAACTTCCTTCATATCGAAAGGCAGCTTATAGTTTTTAAAGAGAACTTGCTGCTCCCGTAGCGCCTTTGGAAGGTAATCTGAAAGATTTCGCACTAGGCGGGATACAGACTGTTAACTGGTTCAGAATGTTAAAGTACAAACTGAAACATCAAAATCTCAGTTTTGGGTCCTTTGATACTAAGCGTGATACGGACGTCTGATGGAATTCAGATATTTAAAGAGTAAATTCAAAAAACAAAATCTCATATAGGACATTTTGTTTCCAAAATAACCCTTGAAAACAAAATAGGTCACGTGGGTTATTGAATTTTTCTATTCTGATCGGATGATTATTGTTTATAAATCGGTAGTTTAATTAGCTTTATTACCAAATTAGAAAGCAAACATGAAAACTTTACAAATAACATTGGCTATATAAATATAACTAAATGTAACCTGTTTACTTACCGGTGACATCGAAAAGTAAACACTTCCCCTATGAGCATCGAAATGCATAGAAAAATCTCTAAATATTGCCAAAAGATACTGTAATAAAAAAATCGGATATTATTCCAAAACTCTTTCAGAAGCCATTCTTCTAAAATAGTTCAAACTTAATTTCGATTAATCTAGCTTATATAGCTCAAAATGTCTGATATAAACAAGTTCAGGAAAATTCCATAGAACGAAAGTAGTAAAATTTTAAAGCTTGGAATAATCTAGAAAATACAGCAAAAGTAAAATGCAGTATTGTTTGGAATAATTACATAAAAAATAATATACCACATAAATAATGATTTAAATGTGTTAATTTCAAAGTACTCTTAATTTCAAGTGAAACTAAAGCCCCCAAATATTTCTGAAATACGTCTCCTGTCAGATTCAGAATTACTGACATTCACCTTGGGTCAATCTTGAAAGCAATCATTACGAGCAAGATATCTCCCGGAGTAGGAAAGATGGTAGCATAGAAGACGTGCCAGGAAATTCCATGTCAGGAAGAAAATATTAGTTTTAGATTTGTAATTTTCTTTCTTATACTGTGTTTTCGAAATGTGTCTAAGTTTTCTTTTTCCTTTTCGGAGCAAAACTTAGATTTTATCCTTTTGAAAACCTATAATTTATCATTAAAAATTTTAAAACTTTGTGTCGTCTGTCGTATTTGCCTGCTTAATTGTTTATTCGGTTATAATTATTTGATATAACTAGCCGCCTTCGACGACCGGCTGTGTGCCAGTAATATTAATAGCCTGTTGCTATGCTTGCATCTTGGCGAAATCAATTGGCGGTTGTTGAGGTTGAGGGATTCTGACAAAGTTTTGTTTTGCGATATATCTCGAAAATGGATGGTGGTGGGTGGCAGGCGACCATTGAAGACCTATCTTAGGGTCATAAGCGTTCATATAAAATAAAAATTGTCGAAATCAGTCCAGTGGTTTGGGGATGGGCTTATCTGAAGTTTTTCCCCGTAGAGAATGTACAATGGAGAAGTATTTTTTCGATTTTTCTCCAGAATTGAGGGTGATGGCGACAGGCAACCATTGATGACATATCTAGACATCGAAAGCTTCCACCTGAAATAAAAATTATCGAAATCGGTCCAGTGGTTGAGGCCGGGGTACTGATCCTCAGGTGTTGCCAATTATTTTAAATATACAGAAAGTTATATATTGAAAGTTTTGATACTTGGTAGCATCGTCATATTTACCTGCTTAAATATGCTATGCTGAGTTGTTTGGGTTATTATTATTTGATATAATGCCAAAAGAAAAATGAATTCTCACCCCTATTCCGTGAAAAAGAGGCTTTGGAAGGCCCGTTGTGCCTGATGTATAATTAATAAATAATGGGTGATCAGAAGACACTTGTTCAAATTGTATGGGTGGAATGGAACCATCTTTTTCTCGCCCAAGTTCAAGGAACTCGTTTAAAAAGCAGCTGTAAAATTAGATTTTTTGATTATAATTATTGATTTTAAAGTCTTGTAAATGGTTAATAACTAAATGTAAATACACATCTATAAATGGAAATTCTACAGTGGAAAAAATGAGAATACAATTAAGAAACTTAAGAAATTTTACTTAGCTTCAAAGAACATGTTTATAAGTTTAAGATTAAGTTTAAAATTGTTGACTTTTATGCATTATGCACATCTCAAGAACTTTAGGATTTCGGCCAAGTAGCATTTTTTTAGAGAAAATTATAAAAAAATCATGCTAGTTTTTTGTCGTGTTTTTTCCCTCCCGAATTAATCAAAAGAACTGTTGGCTTAAATGACAGACATGGTTACACTGATTCAAAATTCAAAATTTTGATTGGAGAAAAATAGTTTTTCCGATTTGAATTCTTCTATTCTCCTAATAGCGTCAATATAATATTTTATTGATTTAAAACTTGATGGAAGATTTTAAATGAGGATTACTATTGTGGACTGTGTCTTACACATTGTTATGGGTTCCACAAATAAACGAAAAAAGTCAAGAACTCTCCAAGATGTCAGTATCGATATCAGATATAATTCATCGTATTTTCATGGTAAACATTTCTTTAGCTTACGGAAAGTTTGAAAGGAGTCATTTGAAAACCCGAGAGAAACTTTGTAAAAGGTTATGTATCATTCAGCAACCTTGAATTTGGTAAAGTAGCCATACATTTCTTTTATACTATTTCTGGAGTTGGTCACACGACTTCACTATAGCTTGAAAATCACAGCCTTTTCATAAAATGAGTGAACATCAAAAGAATATGTTCGCCTTTCTAAGAGGACGCCATTTTTTTTTTTGTCTTGACCGAATTGTATCAGCAATTTTTCTAGTCCATCTACTGATGGCAATTTTACTTAATTTTTAAGCAGATAGAAACGAATTTTGCAATAAATATTTCTTGAATTAGGGTATAACAGTCTTTCTTGCTAAAAATCCATAAACCTCGTATCTCTCTGAGATACAATTCAAGCAAGAGATGAGTAAACATCGTATATGGGTCATAACATCTATACTAATCTAAGATTAAGACTTCATGTATATTAATAATAATATTGACACCATTACACATAAACCAAAGATCTGATATGGACACAGGTTCGGTGCTAGTGGTATAGTTGCGAAATTTTTCTGTATTGTTTGCATGTAGCTTTAAGTTCAGATATTTTACTCTTAGCCCACACTTTTACTGCTAAGATAAGACTACAGCGATAAAGTAACTGTCAAAATCTTGTCTGTAAAATCTTTTAAAATTTAAAAAATTGTCTTTAAATTTTTTTATTTATTCTACTCTTACCTGTTCTCAATTTCACTAATATCTTTAGAATAAGATTCTCCCTTTGCAGATACAATTATGACTTTTCCTAAAGATGGTAGACCTAAACAAAGACACATTTTAAATGAGATATCTAATAGTATAACTTTTAGAATCCTAATTACACATTAAATTAAAATAATAGTTCAATTACCTGCATTAACATAAATATCTTTATACATAAAAAGAAATATACCTTTGACGATTTCTTTTATTTTTGGCAGCATTTCTATGTTTTTTCCATCATTGCGTACAGTATCTACGGTCAGAAATATCTTAGGCTCGACTTGCTTGAATCTATTGAGGACTGCCTAGTGAAATGAGAGAAACATTAATAATTTATCACGTTTTTCTTAATTTCCCTCACCGATCCAATTTACCCAAAGGGCGCAAGGCTTAATTCGAGTTGGCAGGAAGAGAAATTTCGGAAAGTGCAAGCTAAACCCACCATATTTGGAAGATATATGCATAAAATAAACTTAAATATGGTCACGTAAAAATGAACATTGGGACAAGGATGATTAACTTCTATAAATAGATTTTATTTTAGAAAACTGAACTAAGGAATATATAAATACGAATTAAAGGAAGTTTTAATTGTGAAAGAGTTAAAAATACAAAAATAATAACGAACAACGATGAGAAATAAGAATCTAGTGGATGACGTCACCAGAGGCCATTCATTCATGCAGATTCCAAACCAGAATAGGTTATCTGTAGAGGAAAAAGACTTTAAGTTCTAAAATCCTTACCTGTTACTTAAGATGTGGAATGGAAGAAAAGAAAGAATCCCGTTACAAAAGTTAACTTTGTATATAGGTGTGCTCACCTATCTACATCTAGTGAGGTATGCACTAACTAAAAACTTAATAATTTTTTAGTTGATTTTTCATAAAAATTTGTTGTAGTTTGTCTTTTGTTTTTAGTATTTAAAAAATTTTTTTAGTTGTTTTCAAGTATTTTTATAAATTTATTTTCATTCTTTATTTTTTTATTTTCATAAATTCAGAGAGATTTTCAGGGGAGACTTTACAAAAATGTCAGAAGGTTTAGATATTAAATCAACTAAGGAATGATACACAGAAAATTTTAAAGCACAAATAATATGAACTTTTTAAAACACCAAGGAATTCTGGGACGACAGAAGACTTTCCTGTCATCCAATAAATTCCCTTCTTTTAGATTGGAGTTGATTTCTTGCTTGTTTACTTAAGGCTCGTGAAAATATTTAATAAATACTATACGTAATAATAAGTATAAAAATACTAAAATTAGATAAAAAAATTTACGAAAAAAGGTTGTATAATTAGAAGAAATAAAAGATATTTATCGAAAGTACATAATACCATCATAAAAATAAGAGGAGCATATGAAGCATCGACAAACAAATTCAGCCTGTAGTGCAATTTATATAAAAAAAGAGAAAAACCAATCTCTACAACACGTTTAAAAATTTATTTATGAAATTTACAAATTTTAAACTATCCAAAATAGTTTAGAATCCCTTCTCGAGGCTATTCAGAAAACTTGAAGGCCGAATCACGCAAAGAATCTACTGTCGAGACTTCGAACGGATGACTGAAAAGAGAATATGATCCGCCGTCCATTCAAATACTTCAAACACAAGATAAGCAACCCACCATATATGTTTAATACAAGAGAGTATTTAAATCATTGAAATGTGAAAGCAAGAGAAAAAACTTAATTAAATAAGATAACAAAAAGAATTAGCAGCCAAGCTCAAAAAGGAGAGATCCAAGAAAAACTTTGCAGATGGGAAAAAAATTATTTAAAAAAATCCCAGACTAAGGAAAAATTAAGAAAAGAGAAGATTTAGCAACACAAACAGTCAGCAAATCAATAATAACGACAATAACAGCACTTTCAATAGCGCTCAGCTCACCGGCTTCTAGCTCGCACTGTAGACGAAACTCCAAAGTCATTCCAGTGGATCAAAACACCCTCTCTGATCCACGCGCGGTCCTTATATACTCTCTCCGACTGGCCGTGACGTCATGTGGAGTTTTCTCGTATATTGAAGCATATTTCCTTTCCTAATAGAGATATCGAGAAAAAGATCGCATTTTCTGGAATCATCAATTTGTTGCCAAGTTCGACGCCAAGGCCAGGAGTCCCGGAATGGCCGCTGCCCGTCATTTCATGGTTACCACTGTAAAACTCCCTCCCCATCTATAAGACTAGCGAGGCAGGAAAGCGATATTACATCTTTGTAACAATAGGAAAGAATAAAATAATAAAATCAATTTTTTAAATAAAAAGCTAATACTCAATAACACAATTAGAATAAGAATAAAGCTGTGGTCAATTTTTTAACAAGAGTTTTGTTAAAAAATTAACAAGAGTTAACAAAGAGTTAACAAGAAGAACTTTAAAAATAGTGGTCTTAATTTATTTAGACTGCTGCAAAATTAATCTAAATGCTCACCTCAGCGCCTATGAGAGGCAGAGCTCCGGACCAGATGGCTCCGATACTCATCACAGCGATCATGGCAAGAACAGCTTCTTTCCTATTGGACATTTGACCTACAAAAATGATTTGAATTGATGTTAATTTTTGGATAACGCTAAATAAAACGGGCGTTAAAAAAGTAAGTTACACTTGTTCCCCCACGGATGGCAGCATGACGAAATAAGATCGAAGCTTGCGCCGACAATAATTGAGTTCCACGGCTTCCATCGGGATCAATTTCATTCGGATAGTGGCAATCATTGATGCGTAGTACGAGAAAAAAATGGTGCACCAGCTGGAAACTTACTCCAACGTTGAAGTACGCGGAACAGTACGTTTCTTGTGGGCAAAACGTTTCACGAGTACGGAGATTCATAGTGAGCTATTGGTCACACACTCTAAAAATTTCCGTAATTTCAGTGCCACTGCCCATCATTTTTACGGTCAGCGGCCGCTTTTCCCTTTTTACGAGCATAACTCTTATATTGTTGTAAGATATTTCCGATTTTACAGTCGATTTTAGTCGATTCCGTAATTTCCCCTTCTTTTATCCCGGACGCTTTTCATTGGTCAATCGGGATGACGCACCAACCTCAAGATTGAGCGGGAAGGAAAGAACGCCATTTTACCGTATTCTGTCGATCCATGAAGATTATACCCCTGACTTTCCCGAGGAAGTTCTGGATAAAGTATTTATTAATGAGAAGGTAAAATAAGTACATTATTCTTTAGCTTTTTATGTTTCTTTAGTTTATTGTTTTATTTTTAGTACTTCGTTATTTCAAACATAACGTGCAGTGAACTGCTTATAGTTTAGTGTTTACTGTGATGAAATAGGTAGATGCTCCAGTTTTGGCCATCTTAAGTGAAAATTTGAAATAGAAATTTCACAGTGGATGACTGTTTAAACCATACTTATACTATTCTTTAGCAAATTTTATTGGCTTTCTGCTAGTTATAAAATTTTTCTGAAGGATATTTTAGGTTTAGAGTTATGAATTTTTAAATAAATTAACCCCATTTGCACCAGTTTTGGCCACCTCTATGCAACAGTTTTGGCCACCTCTATGCAACAGTTTTGGCCATCTCTACGCAATAGTTTTGGCCACACTAATATTATATTTTTAACAGACATTTTAATGAATTTTAAGCAAAAATAAATCATTTTTATGCAGTATATATTTTACTACAATATTTTCTGTTATTTTGAATGTGATTTTTTTATGAATTTATAAAAATATGTAATAAAATTTACCTAAAATGGTTTTAGCTGCAGATTTCTGTTTTTAAAAAAAGAAACAGGAATGCAGAAAACAATAATTTAATTTCGTTGATAGAATACAAACTATATATACTCGCATAATTTTTTTTGATAAAATATGAAACAAAAAAAGGGGAGAGGAATAAACTTACATTGTGAAAGCATAGATTTTTTAAAAAATGTTACAAATCAAGAATTTGCATTATTATACTCACTAACAATATCCACAAATATGTATTTTTATAATTTTTAATTGAAACATTAATCAAATTCATCAGAATCATTTTTAAAACTAGAGCAATCCATGCATATAAAAAATATTCGTCATCACTCGATTCAGGTTCCTCAAGTTGAAATTTTCTAACATAAATGTGAGGTAAACATTCAAAATGGAGATGTTTAATTGACAATCCATTTTGAAGGGCCTTAACTGCATCACCAACTTTAGATGACGATGTTACCTGCCTTCTTATTTTTGATTGGAGCCGTTACTATGCAAAATGAAAACAAACAAAACTAAATCAGTTACTTTTATTTTAGAAACAAAACTAAATTAGTTACTTTTATTTCAGAAACAAAGCTATATCAGTTACTTCTCACTTTAGAAACAAAACTAAATTAGTTGATTTTATTTCATCCAGATATTCCCAAGTATCCTGAAATCCTGTTGTGCTTACGAATGTAAAGAAAAATTTATCAAAGGAGGATCTGTTTCATTTCATCGGTAAGTGAAATTTGTATGATTTTTTGCTTTATTAATGCAAAATAGCTACACAAAAATAAGTCTTAGCTCTTATCTGTGGCGTTTGCTGCAACTGAAAACGATATTATTCAATTTGTTGTGTATGAAATTAATCCTTTTCTTAAGTTAATTGTTTATTATCCTCTTTTAGAACTATCTATATATTTTAAGTGCCTATTAGTGTTTAAAATATGGAATTTTATCAGACACGTGTTGTAAATCTAGATTGAGATACTTGGCGATATGTTGGCGAAATTGTTTACATTCTGAAATTTTCGCGTTATTACTTAAAAGAAAAGAAAATTTTATGATCATGAAATAAACAAAGAATGTTTTTCAGTATGTAAAAAAGATAAGTATAGTTCATTTTAAGTACATATTCATCCATAGCATTTTCTTAAACATTTTCTTTTATGCATATAATTAAGAAACAATATTGTTAATAAAATTTAGAATTTAACTTCTTTTTGTTTAATTTTCGTTAATTTATGTGTATATGATGTTCAAAAATTTATTTAGTGTTTTTATTTACTCTTTATTTATTTCTTGTTCTCTTTTTTATTACATATATTATTTTCTAAAACAAAAGTATTAGTGTCATGTCTTAAAAATTTATCTGGTTATTTTTCAGATTTCCAAAAATCATCCAAAAATAATAATGAAAACATCTTTAAATGTTTATGTGATGCTGAGAGCTACATCAGAGGTCTGAAAATTTCTGGAAATGGTCTTTTAACACTCATCAGTAATCGACGTACAGGTTTTTTAGGATTTCCTGTATGTATTAAAAGCCTAAAACTGTTATACAATAATCTTATAGAAAGCTCAACTTTAAAATTTATTATGACTTATAAATTATCACAGAACCACCTGGAAATGCTATTTAGTATGATTTGTAGCAAAAAGGGGTTTAACAATAATCCTACTGCTACACAGTTTCAAGCAGCCTATAAAAGGATTTTGTTACGAAATCACATTAAGGCATCTACCTCTGGTAACTGTCTACCATTAGATGGCACTTTTATTTTAGATATTACACAATATAAAAACAAATTTCTTTTTAAAATAAACGAAATGGTTGAACATTTGGTGAATCAAATGGAGATACGTGTAGTGCTATTGAGGATATGCCTGTTGTCAATATTATGCCTGCCAATATTTGTCACAAATTGGCCAAAAGTTTGAAATGTGATGCTTGTGTGTCAACAATCCTGCTTTCTCTGAGCTTATTGAACAAAAATATAGGGGAGGTTTAGTATATCCTAGTTTCAAGACTGAAAATTTATGCAAAGACGGTGAGAGGAAATTATGGTATTTTGAGTATCTGAATTGGTTGAAAAGAAAAAATATAATTCAAAATTAAATTGTCTACACTCTAACAGATGTCGAAAGCAATCTGTTCCACTCTTTGAGTGACCATATTTTAGAACAAAAAATGCTCATGATCATACAACCTTGTTAATGAAATCCATTTTACATGATTTTTTTCGAATAATATTAAACCATATAGCTAAATCAATCACTTCAAACTTGTACAAATTAAGAAAACAGAAGTCAAAGTACAAAACTAGTTCTATTCAAAGTCCGTTAATATTCAACTCAACTAACTATGGCTTAAATAATTGTATAATTTACTTGGTAATATAACTTGGATACTAGATCTGTATTGTTCATAGATGTGATGTGGCAATAAAAGAAATTAGCAGTTGACTGTACTTTGTCAGAACATTGGTAGCAATATAAGTGTTAAACAACATTTGTTTAAAATGAGAATGTGTTTATAAAGGTGTTAGTTTTATTTTATTGATAAAAGAAATTTTACATATATTCTTTTTTATCCATTTATTACTTTGTATGAAACTAAATTTGGGCCCTTGTTAAACTAGGACCATATCTGAAATGGCTGTCATTATTTAAATCTAGCGTTGTGTTATTTTTAATTGTAAATAAAGTTCAGTGTCTGCATCTTTGACTTGTTTTTTGAATAATAAGAACACAGAACATACAAAATATGTATTTCAGAAATTAAACTCTTCAAATATTTTATTGTGTTCATCAATTTAACCTTCAATCTACCTTTGCACTAAAATTAAATACAGCTAAATTTTTAAAGAAAAAAATTCCTTCTTTAATCAATATTCACAGAACAAAATGCTTAAAATTTTAATGGTGTCTAAGTTTTTCTCTGGAAAAAAAGGGTTATCTACATTGTATTTTATGGAAGTTTGATATTTTTATTAAAAATTTGGTTAAAACAATGTTTTGGCATTTATTAACGAAAAAGAGTTCATGTGATTTCATTAAATGTCTATATAGGTTATTAATAAGTTTAAAATAAATTGTTAAATTATGCAATTAGTTAGTTTTTACACAACAGGTGGGCCGCATAACCAAAAAGATTGGGAACCTCTGCTCTACATTATTACACATATTGAAATGATATGCTAAATATTTCATAAAATTTATTCAAGTTTTTAAGATATTTTGATTTTGGCTTCTGTCTTTAATTTATTTCTGTTTTCTGATTATATGTATACTGATTTTGAAGAAACCTCTACTGTACCTTCATAATGGGCTCTTCTTAAATACAATCAGCTCCTAACATATGGGCAGGAGTGAGGAACCAATTTCCACTTTTTTTGGCTAACGTCCAAATTAATGAGCATTTTTGTACGAGCAAATTTCAAAATTTGGAATCGTGAGCAGAAATTGAGGGGCAGCCTTAGGTGGTCAGCATTCAAATTTATGGTCCTTTTTATGTGGTCATGAACCAAAATTCTAAGTCATAGTCAGAAGTTAGAGGTACTTCTATTAGGTCACCTTTTAAAAATTGTGAGCATTATCCAGAACATAACGAGTAATTTTATTTGGGGAAACTTCCAGATTTAAAGGAGCTAGTCGTAAAGTCATGAATACTTTTATACAGACAAACTTAACAAAATTGTAGAAAATGCCAGAAAAATGTTGTTGCCAGAAAATGGCAGCCACTTTTATACGTTTAATCTTCCAAAATTGTGGACAGTGGCCAGGAAATCACGGGCACTTTTATGCGGTCAACATCCAAATTTACTGTCAGTGGGCAGGAAATAACGGGCAC
>BGPR01007254.1:34823-48146 GCA_013235015.1 Araneus ventricosus | reverse complement strand
CCAAATTTACTGTCAGTGGGCAGGAAATAACGGGCACTTTTATACGGCCAACATCCAAATTTACTGTCAGTGGGTAGGAAATCACGGCCATAGGTTTAGGGCCACATTCATAAAATCACGGTCAGAATGTTTTACGGGCAAAATGTATTTTAACAGACAATAGACGGACCCTGGTCTGACGGTCACTGCCCGTAATTTTGCGAAGAAATTTTTTACAGTGCATGCAATGTCACGTCCAGCCATTGTAAAATGGTGCCAGCATTTCGAAGACGGTCGCACAGACTTAACCGATGCGGAAAGGCAAGGAAGGCCAGCAACGGTGAGCAAACACATCAGACGTGGTGCAGCGGATTGAATAAATTATTCTCAGCAATGGCAGAGTGAGCGTTACACATACTTCAAAGGATTAGGGAATATCTTTTTGCAGTCCGCCCTGCGACTTTCACGTGTTCTGCGAGCTGAAAGACTATTTGTGTGGAAGACAATTTTCCAGCTATAACCAGGTTCAGACAACTGTTCTAAGCTGGCTCCAGGACCAACGAGCGATTTTCTATCGTTAGGGCATCGAACGATTAGTGCAACGTTCTGAGAAATGTCTGCAGAGACTGGGAGATTATGTTATGAAATAGTGTGGTGTATGTGTTACATATGTTATTGTAGCGCACTTCTCAATAAAGTGTTTGTGATCTACATCGTTCAAGTGTAACTTACTTTCTGAATTCCCCTATTAAAACGAGGATTACAGAGGCCGGCCTTTTAGATTAGTAATCAAATGACGAGAACGATATCCGAGATGCGCCAACTCCCGAGATCTTCCACACCTCAATAAAGTGAAAATGTTTGACCCGGTACAAAATCTGGCATTCATTCCAAGACCACATACCAGCATATGTTCGAGAAGGGGGGGGGAGTAGAAACTTGTATCCTCAATTCGAGAAAATTTCGGAAATCATTGCCTAATTTGAAATTCAGAAGTTAACACCATGACCCAGAAAATTAGTTAACCTTCTAAATTAGGTGGCACATCCTATTTTGGAAGTTTATTGATGTCATCATCCGGATAAGAAACCGAGTTTTGTTTTATTTACATCCCATTTTGAAGCAACACGAGGACTATTTTATGACGGACCTCATAATTTTGAACCGATGTCAGATGACGACGACGAAACATAAACTGGCACCGCCTCTCTAAACTTCCGCTCCCACCAGATGGGGGACGTTTGGTTACTAAGAATGAGTTGAAGTGCAACAGGCCCCACACATGGCGAATCTTCAGAGGAATCGAGTTTCGGACCTTGAACATGTCGGTCCCGAGACCGAGACTTTGACACTAAGCTACCTGGTATAAGAAATCAAAAGACATCTGAGAGATCTATGCGTGTCATAGTGATGTTTTGTCATTTAAATTAATGACAACTGTCACCTAATTACAAATTTGAATATCAAAAGTTCGATGCTGGAACAAGACACAATATTGAGTGTGAATCCACACTCTCAATTAGTTTCCGTAAGAAGACTAGCCTGTTTCATGCACTGAACGAAAGAAATGTCGCCTTTGTTGACTGGAACCATCAATTTAGCATGAATAAAAAAGCAGTTGACTGATTCATTCAATTGACATTCTGTAATGAAACTAATCCTTGACTCTTGGGGATGGACCAAGTACAGCTGAACTTCAATCAGATGTCAAGAACTAGAGTCGAGTCGGCAGATTTCTACATTGGAGAAACAGGGGACCCCTGATCGTGAATGATAAATTCAAAGTCTATCATGTTCACATGCACGTCAAAGGTATAAAGTTGTTTCTCTGAGATGCTAATCTTGGCATAAACTTGGCGGAAAAGTTAGTGACTTTGGCGACAAAAGGAATTTTCTGGAAAGACCTCGAACTGTCAACCTATTTCTACTGGCTTCATGAACTTCCTGGAAATAACGTAACTTCCTACGTAATGACGTCACTTGCTGTTGAAAAAGTATAAAAGTAAGCTCTCAAGCCAAGAGCAGTGAGTTGGATTTTGATCAGCAAGCAAGCTGGTGAACTGATAAGAAACCTTTGAGCGCTGTGTTGAGATTTATTGGTAACCTCTGTTGTGAATTTTTACGAGTGCTGTTTTAATACTTGTGCTTTATTTTTTTAATCCTGCTTATTCGCCTGCATTCACGAACACCCACGAGACGATTTCGTTACAATATTTTATGTGAAATCTAATTTGGAACCGACGATCTTCGACTCATATAGAATAAAGCCACTGTGGCTACGCAGAAAGCGTATGCCACATAAACATTTGCGTCATTGAGTCAATTTATATCAAATATGAGCATTTATGGATAGATAGGAGTTTTGATTCTGGTCTTTAATAAATATTGCATTGCTGATATCTTTAAAAAAAACGCTTCGGCTACCAACTTACTCAGAATTTTCGAAAAAATATTCAGCTAGCATTTTCTAGCAGTATGATTTCGAATGACACTTCATAGGTTATAAAATAAGAATACTTTTAAGGACCTTTGAATTCTGATTTGACAATTTATTCGCACACTTCCTACAATCAGAGAAAGAAAGGCATCTTTTTGTTCCACTTTTTAAAATTATTAGTAGATTTTAAATCAGGAAAATTTGTGAAAGTGTATTAAACAATTTTTGTACTTTAATAAGACCATTTACAGGCAAGTTTTGAAAGTTCTACTTTAACAAGAAGAGATTCAAAAGAGATTTTTGTTTGTTGGGGAAACTTAGTGACTATATTTGAAAACTCGCGCGTTGTCCAAAAATTATTTTTATATCTTTAAGTAAAAAAATTGTTGAGGCGAATTTACCTGAAAATGTTTGCATCGAAAATTATTCATCAGCTGAAGATATAGATGCAGGTAATCTGCTGATTTTGTTGAACAAGGGTCACGTTTTCGATATGAGTGCGAAAGAATTCATATCAATCGACGATGATATTTTAACAAACGTTCCTATTGATAATGTGAATGATATAATTCAAAGGCATACCAACAAAGATAGCAGTGATGATGATGAATGTAATATAAATGCAGAGATTTCCGATAAAGAACAACTCTCCTTTAAATCACATGGATCCTTTTTAGGTACAGTACCTGAACTTGAAAAGTTTGCCGTAAGTCAGGGAGATGCTGAAATGTTTGAACTTTTGAAGAATACGAGAATATTAACTGAGCGAAGAATTATTCGTAAAAAGATATGTACAGAAAACAATGCTGTATTATTTTAAAATATAGATTTACAAATAAACTTATTTTCCTTAAATTTGTAGCTTTTGAGTAAGGATAATCAATTGTTTAGAGTAAGTAATGACTATGACATTGATTTCTATTTAGTGTCCAAAATCAATATTATTAAAATAAAATACATATAAACATGCAACTTTTATGTGTTTCATAATTTTTATTGTTATTGTGTAATTTTAAAACTTAACTAAATCTTAATTTTTAAATGTGACACTTATTAAAACGTAATTATCGTAATATTTATGGTATTTTGTTAATCTTAGAGTATCTTTTTTATTGCAATCGATTTAATTTAAATAATGATCATTTACATTTTAAATTCTCATATACTAATGAGCCCTGTATGAAACGGAATCCTCTCTAAAACGGAAAGTTTTTCTGGTCTCTTTAGATTCCGTTTAGTACAGGTTTTACTGTAGCATATTTGGAAATAGTCAGAAATTGAGAACTTACATACAACGTGGTCTCCTTTTTTCAAACCAAATTTCCTAAAAGCCGCTGCATATAGCTCCACCTCTTTATACACTTGGAAAAATGTCATTTTTTCTGTTTCTCTGTCTTCTCCTACAACAAGTTGACAAGAAAGAAACTTTGCAGTTATATATCAAAAAATCTTGGTTAGTGCGTATTTTAGATATGATGAGGTCTTTGATGATTGTCTTTAAAATGTGTGTGTTTGTTTTTAACTCTCTAAGCGTTTCGAACGTATTTTTCCGTTTCTCATATTGAGTTCAAAAGCAGGTAACTCAGGTTTAAAAGTATAATTTTTTAAACTATTACGGATAAAATATTCTTAAAATTTCAGAGACTTGATTAAATGGAAGAAAGATCCAATTGTTCACTTTGAAAGTAAATTTTTAAAACTTTAACCCTGTGAGCGCCCAATTATTTTGGCCTTCTAACTGTCATGTTAGAAAACTTAGCTTTTAAAGTAAATGAGTCAATCCTTTTTGTATTTAATTATATCTCTGAAATCTTAAGAATACTCTATTCATGATTGTTTAAGGAAATATACATATAAATACGAGCTATCCGCTTTTGAACTCAACAGGAAAAACGGAAAAAGACGTTTAAGCCGCTCGGAGGCTTAAAGCAAGTAGATCAAAAGCTAACAGCTCAGAGGGTGAATTTACAAAACAGATACCAACTGAACTGAAAAACTTGGTCTAACCTTTTCGGATCTGGCCGGCGTTTCTCAGAGCACTTTTGCTAGTTAAGCCTAATTGCATAAAGGCTGGTGTCACGCTGACGTGAAAGTCGGTAGCTAAATGTAACAAGAGCCGGCATGTGTGACAGTCGGGGATGAATGTGTCAAGCACCTGACATGCCCTCATGACAATCGTCCTCAAAGTATTAAACATCTTTTGTTCTTTTTTAATCAATTTCAAACATTTCATGATCTTTGTAGGTAAAATGGTTTTTTAAAATTTTTTCTTGGAACTGATATAAAACACCAATAGTAAGTGACCTGAAGTATGCAGTCTTCGTATTTTGCTTTTAGCCCTCTCTCATCCGGGGGTCTAAAAATTTCCTCTTAACAGCGACATAGGCCGGTCTGAGGCGGTTCGCTTCTTTCGAGAGGAGGTGAGGTTCTCAGATCGCTTAGGTAATAAGCGCGGTGGGGAGTCCAATTATCCTTTCCCGCCACAGCCCATTTACATGCGCCTTAAGGGGAGTTTAGGTGGGGTAACTGACCACCCAGGTTGGGAGAGTTCAATTCGTGTCATATCCTCCAAAGAAAGTCTCGGTTTTTGAGGGACTAGAAGAAAAGAATGGCTTCGGAATTAAAGAGTTAAGCTTGAAACGTTGGTGATTCCAAATAAATAAGAATTCTTTTTAAAAAATGAATACTTTTCTTTTATTTGTGCTTTCAAATGTATAAAATAATTTCTTTATCAAATATCTGGAGGTCAAAGCTAAAATTCTTACAAGCGTGAGGCACAAATATAAAGTGGAATTTTAATCACATTAATCAAATATTTTAATTTTTAATTACTGTTTGAAAATTTTCTTCCCATTAATAATCATTGTTGCCTTGACATCACTTTCCTTAACGTATTGGTTTCAGCGCCGCACGCATTTCCGATTCTGCTTTGACTATCGGAATTTTGATTTTAAAAATTATTTTCTACATTTTAGCATACTAATAAAATCTTTCTTATAGTTAAAATTATTAGTTTGTACCTTTCAGTCTTTGATATGTTTCATAATTCATTAATTACGAAATGGATTTTTTTTTAGAATTCACTGCAAGAGGGTGCCTCACGTACTGAGCACAAACTAAATGAAAATAAGCAACTAGTTGAGATTTAAGTTATTAAAACAATAAATAATTCTATTGTCATCGGAAGCACATAGCTATATAGAATTTTAGAACTCATAAACATGAAGAAGTGAGTGAAAAAGTGCTTACGAAATCCAAGTTTTAAAAACTTGGAGACAAATCAAATTAAATAAAAGATTGTAAGACTCAAACTAAGAATATTAATATATGTTTATTAATTTAAAATTCTGAAAAATAATTTTTATATAATTAAAATTAATGCTGTATTTTTTTGTTCCAATAATTTAATATTTACTTTATACAAGTAATACACATATAAAAAATACACATACCAGCAATTATTAGTGCTACTCTATCATCTCTGTATTTAAGCAAGTTTTCGGCAAGATTCAACTTAGCTCCTTCAAACCATCTTGGTAGTTTTTCCAGAGGAGCACTCAGATCTACAACCTATGAGCAAAACTGATTGTCCATTTAGAATATAAACTTTCATACAGCATATAGAATAAACTACAAATATAGATTTTTATCAAAATTTAAAACTATTGCATTTCATGATTTATGTCAAGATATTTTTCAGTAAATTCATCACAACATTTCTGATTTATGAACATAGCAATAAAGTTTCAGTAATTATTTATATTTAGAATGAAATATTTTGTGTTCTTTAATCATTTAAGGCTACCAGGAACCTTCAAAATCATTTTCTCGAAAACTTTGAACTAAGCAATTTGATATATTGCTGGAATTAATAAGACCACTATATAAGACAACACACAAACTTTCACCGCATTATATTTATTTATTTCTCAGTTATGGGTATAAATGTAATTTTTAATAACAATTAATGGCCTTTATGGTAAATGTTCCAGGCGCTTCAAAATTACTCGAAATCACTCTAAAGTTTTTCATTAGTTACTCTAACAGTTTTCAAACTAAAATTGGGATTAATTTTTATGTTTCAGAAGGGGATTTACAAAATGAACACACATAATAACTCGAAGCTATTGATTTTGGTGAAAAATATGCCCAATATTTGACACGGAAGAAAATATTTACAGTTTAATAACAAAATAACTTCTCTATGCATGCCAAAAATTCTTATCCATATCTGATTTTATATTTATATAAATCTTATGACATCTGAACAAAAATGGTAGCGCCTGGAACATTTATCATGATATCCATTAATTGTTATTAAAAATTACATTTTAACTCATAACTCAAATATAAATAAATATATTGCAGTGAAATTTTGTGTGTTATCTTATATAATGATGTTATTAATGCCTGCAAAATATCAAATTGATTAGTTCAAAATTGTTAAAAATGATTTTGAAGGTCCCTGGTCGCCTTAAATATAAAATTGTAAGACCCGTTTAAGACTTAGGAAAATATATGTAATTTTGAATCATTATCCACATTCATTCATTCCGCTCCTCGCCACGAAAGTTCGATCTCTTCAAACCAAAACAGGTCGTCAAAGTGAAAATCAGTCATAACTGGAGCGAGTGGAGAGGAAGTTTGGATATCCAATCCTTTCCATCACTCCATTTGGACTGCTTGCCATAAAAGCGGCGGAAGTAAGTGTGTGGGAGAAGAGGAGACTTGGGGATTGCTGAGCAAATCGGAAAAGGTGGAGGAAGAGGATTGGCGTGAATGGTAGTGGAAAATGATTTGTATGGAGAAGAGTTATCGTGAATGACCTGCATAACTGGATGGGGCCATAGAAATAGTGTTCTATGGAACGCGCATCCTTTAGTTGACGAGTAGGCCAACATAACCCACGTGACTCCTTCCGAAATTGAGCTATATTTGGCGCGTTATGAAAAAGAGTGTTTCCTTGGCGCGTTGACCTTGATTCAAGCGGCGCAAAAATCACATGGCAAGAGTTAAGTCTTAAATTTACGAATATATTTAAGCTACTTTTTGGTACATATAATATGTATTTGCGTTGTATTTCTTTCTATTTTCCGGCTGAAATGGAAATTGTCCTTGACTCAAAATACTTGCAATTTTAATTCTCGCACCTAATTCTTTCATAAAATATTTATTTGGTTATATTTTCCGTTATTACAATTTTGAATTACGATGCTACTGGCTTTAAATAATCTTTTTTTCAGAATATATCACTCGTGAAATGTATAAACTTGTTATTTCAGTATTTTAGTTCCTTTAGAATTTACGTTTAATTTTTTAAAGATAAGATCAGATTTAATAAGATGATATACAGTTTACCTTTTCACTATTATATTGACACCGTAACAAATGTTTCCGGTACTGAACTGATTTCAATACTTAAAATAATAGGGGGTTAACCATTGTACCCCTCTCTACCCTAACCACAAAATTAAAAATAATAATATTTATGTATGTGATTTTTTTTTCAAAATATTAGACAAAGTTTACATCACGAGTTTATGCTTTACAAACAAATTTTTATTTCAATTCGTGATGAAATCTTTTACATGGCAAACTCATACTGACGTCGCCAAAATCAGCGCCAATTTTCATTTAAATTGATCTTAAAGATTAAATAATATGGAAAGATATACAAAAATAATAACATTTATTTAGCAATGAAACGTTATTGGTCCTCCCTTAATGAATTTCTCGTTACATCCAAATGCACAGCAGAATTTTACCATTTTTTACAAATTACGGCAGCTCTTCAAGAACGATTCCCATAGAATAACATTGAAAGTTCACTGGGGACAGATGGTCCGAGTCTACGAGTCACGTGATAAAAACCAGTTTTATCTTGGCGTCAGCTCGTTCGTAGCTATGCGCATTCCATAGATAGTAGTTCTATGGATGGGGCTAAGAAATCGAATGGCGTGGAGGGCCAAGCGCCATTTGCGTGAAGAGAAATGGTCGTGAACGACTGACTTTAATGTGTGGAATGTGAGAAATCCAAAACTGTCAGATTTGTAAATTTGAAATTTGACATACAAAGATTACCCCACCACGGCCTCGGCCGTGCAGGAAAAATGCGATACATCTTACTCCAGATTTAACAATACTAATTTTACAGTCTTTTTTTTAGATACGGGAAACAACGGTTTCACTGAACGATGACAATGACTCTAATTATTTAATAAGCAATTCGTGAAGAAGTTCTCGCAATGAGACACGAATATTGGCCTTATTTATCAAGTCTTTTAAACTCATTGATTGCCATCCACTAGGCCAGTTTTTCTGTATGAGGTCCAAATTTCGCACTCTTTAATTACGTGGAGCATAGATCCCGTTTGTTGGCCACATAAACATAGCGACGTTTTTCGAAGAATCTAGCGAGATGTTCTATAGAGACTCCATGCGCCGTCAAAATTTGATTTCTGTAGAATTTGCTATTTAGTCTATCCACGTTAGCTTTCTGTATTAGGTTTTTGGTCCGTCGCTCCTTTTTTGAATCATTGAAACGATTTTGCCACAGTTCCTTTATAATATTATTTCCTTTATTTCTTATCTGGTTTCTAAGGAACAAAACTAATTGTTTCATCTGAAATCAATGTTGCTTCCTTCGCTGAAATTTGACATATGAAATTCTCCAGATGAAAAACAATTTGTGGCACTAATGATAAGATGTCACATCCCACACATAAGAAATGCAAAGGAATTTAAGCGCAAATTATAAAAACTAGGTTCATTAAACTTCTCACAAAGATTCTTCATCCCAAATAAGACATTTTTCTACTTTCAAATATTCATCTCCTCCCGCAGTTGAGAAGTAATATGGAAATTATTTTTATTCGCACGTTTACGATTTTATCTGAAGAATTAAAATCGTGTGAGTTATATTTTCTCAAGGTGTGATATTTTCAAAATTGCATCATTCTTTAATTTTATAGCCAATAGACTATTTCCTACGATAGTATAAGGAGAATTTTATTCATCTATCCTATTAAAATTCGAAGGTGAACAAACGTATGTATGCATGTCTGTATGTATGTCCGGCTTTCTTCTCACGAACCGCTGAACGTAGAAGCACGCGGAAAGTACCAAAAGATGGGGAATAATCCAAGGAATCCATTTCGGCCATTTAAATTCCGAAATTACAATTAGTTAAAAAGATATTAATTAAAAACGGCAAAATGAATGAATTGACGTGCTGCCATCTATTGGCAGAATGGTGAATTCATTCACGGCGGATTCTTTTTTTTCCCAACTATTATTTTTCGCATCCGGTGTTGCATTTTTTTTTATTTATTTAACGGAAGTTGGGTTTTTTTTTAGCGAGCTTCTGTGTTATTCTGTGTTTGGATTTATTAACAATTGAAAATAAAATCGTTTTCCAGCATTTTTCTTTCTTTTTTTGGTCGTACGGTGTTTCGCAACATTTACGTTTGTTGGGGAAAATATTTATTCATTTTTATCCATTTTTTACATTATTATTCGTTTTATTGTTCTTTTGCAAAACAAATATCATGCTAATCTGTTTTAATTTATAAGCATAAGAATTCTTGCGTTTTCATTCAAACCAAACTGCTTTAAGTTAGTAAAAAGGCTAGAACTGAAAGTTTTAACCAACAAGAGAGAATTCCAAACAGATTTACGTTTGTTGGGGTAGCTTAGTGACAATATTTGTATTGAAAAAAGCAGAGGCGGGCATATGAAAAAATGTGGATTCCGAGAAATGCTGGGTTATTAACTATAAGGTAATTAAAAGGTTGGATTTAAAAATTCTAATTAAGCAATATAGGATTCAAAGGATTTTTTACGTTTTGGGGGAAAGGTAACGTTTACGTTAGCGACAATATGTGTAACAAAAATAAACCGGAGGCGGGCATATGAAAATTAGTAATAAAAAGACTAGATTTGAAAGAATATTTACATTTGTTTTGGAAAGTAAGTGACAATATTTGTTGAAAAAAAAGACGGAGCCGGGCATATGAAAAAATATGGATCCCAAGGCCTCACATGATCTCACTTCTCTCCGCCAGGGAATATCCCATTATTCAAGATTGCCCGTGCAACGCCGGGCCTTGCAGCTAGTCTTATACTAAAATCCGATGGTAAGCAAACGTATGTATGTATGTATGTCCTTCTATCTTCTCACGAACCACTGAATTCTGAAACTAGCCTAAAGTACCAACAGATGGAAAATAATCCAAGGAATCCATTTCGACTATTTAAATTCCGAAATTGTAATTAGTTAAAAAGATATTAATTAAAAACTTAATATTGATTAATTCCCTCGTGCTGCCGTCTATCTAGAACTTTGGCATCCAACTTTCTTGCATTTTTTTTTGTTTATTAACAACTTTGAATCCGCAGTTCATGGAATTTTTTTGTTTTATTTATTTAACGAAACCTGGTTTTAATTTGTATAAAAGGGCTTTTTTTTCTTATTTAGCAAACTTGGTGTTTTGAAATTATAAACAACGGAAATCATTTTCTGGTGAATCATGAATATCGGTCAGTTACGTGGTGCCATATATTGAGCAAATAAAATAGACTTTTAAAGATATTAGGTTAGAATTTTGAAGATATTAGTTTAGAATTTTAAAGATATTAGTTTACAACAGAAAAAAATAAAGGAAAAAATAATTAGAAGCTTGATATATCAAGGAAACTCAAATAAAATTTAAAATTAATTTATTTGAAAGTAAACTTAAACTTTTTAAAAAAGAATCCAAATACATTTTAAAATATATGTTTCTTGTATTTAATTTATCAATTTGGTGTACTATTAAATCGTTTATCGTATCTGTTTTTTATTTCGTTTTATTTTTTCTTCTGCAAAACAAATATCATGCTAATCTGTTTTAATTTATAAGCAAAAGAATTCTCGCGTTTTCATTCAAACCAAACTGCTTTAAAGTAGTAAAAAGGCTAGAACTGAAAGTTTTAATCCAACAAGAGAGGATTCAAAACAGATTTACGTTTGTTGAGGTAGCTTAGTGACAATATTTGTATTGAAAAAAGCAGAGGCGGGCATATGAAAAAATGTGGATTCCGAGAAACGCGGGGTTATTGACCATAAGGTAATTAAAAGGTTGGATTTAAAAATTTTAATTAAACAATATAGGATTCAAAGGATTATTTTACGTTTTTTTGGGGGGGGAACGTTTACGTTAGCGACAATATTTGTAAAAAAATAAAGAAAAAAAATCGTTTTCATGTTTTTTCTTCTTTTTTTGTATTAAAGTGTTTAATTTCGTAACGTTTGTTAGGGAAAGTAAGTGACAATATTTGTTGATTGTAGAGAAAACGGAGGCGGGGCATATGAAAATATATGGAACTCAAGGTCTCACGTGACCTCACCTCTCTCCGCCCGGGAATATCCTATTATTCGTGATAGCCCGTGCAACGCTGGGCCACACAGCTAGTTTAATTTTAAGTGATAAATTCGCACTTTTTTGTCTTTTTTCTTCTATATTATTCTAATACTCTCAAGAATAAAAGTTTCCAGTGTTTGATTCACCAGTTCATTGCATTTTCTTTATTTATTTCTCTTTAATATTATTCTTTTTGAGCTGTAATTTCCCACATCCATTATTATTCAAATACACAAGAAGAAAAGTTATGGTTCTGGTCTTTAATTTATCAATTTGTTGTATTTTTATTCATTTATTTTTTTAATTTCGTTTTACTTTTTTTCTTTTCCAAAACAAAATATTATGCTACTGTGTTTTAATTTATAAACAACGGAAGTATAATTGTTCATTTTAAAATTGTATCAATTTTTATACGGTATATTGTTTAAAAAATAAGAATAAATTTTTGACAAAATCTCGCTTTTTCATTCAAACTATACTGTTTTAAGATAATAAAAAGGGAAGCTTTAAAAGGATTCAAAAGACATTTACGTTTGTTGGGGAAGGTTAGTGACAATGTAGAAAAAAACGGAGGTGGGCATATGTAAAATTTTGTATGCCAAGCAACGCCGAGTTATCAGCTATAAGGCAATAAAAGGAGATTTACGTATATTGGGGAAATTAGTGACAATATTTGTAGGGAAAAAGAAAATACGGAGGCGGGAATATGAAAAAACATGGACCCCGAGCAACGCCGGGTTATCAGCTAGTTGGAAATCTAAATTCTGAATGTAACAAACCTTATCATAGGGTTTTGAATAAATTATTCCAGAATAATCCCATATTTCTGCCCATAATTCCGGTATGTGATCGACAGACCAATCATATAAATCCCAATAGTTTCCTGAAACAAAATAATATAATAATAATAATGATTTCTAAAATATCAAATTATAATTCACAAAATGTTTTGATATCACACAAAACAGCGAAAAAAATCATTAAATGAGATAATGGTGAGTATTTACTCTGCTCTTAACATATAGTAACCTATAAGCGAGAAAATATTTCTTAAATCCTGTCAGCGTCATTACTGTTTTTTATACCAGCAAACATCAGCGTTAATGATTTCTTTTTATGCTTATTATTTATTTATTATGTGTAACAGTTTATACATAGTTAATACACATAGTTTTTATTTATTATGTTTCGTGAATTTTTTTATAGTTGTTCCCTTAATTCTTCCAACCAATTTATACCCCTTTTTGTTGCTTTCTCTAAAGTCATTATTTAAATCAAAATAGTTATTTCACAATTTTTAAAGCAATAATTACTTATTTAGCAACTTTTTATATCATGACAGAACAAAAGTTATGGGATTTTACAGCTCTCAAATAATTTTAAAAATATAATCACTTTTCGAATTCAAAGAAATTTCAAGTGACGCTAATACGCTTTAAAAAATACTTGCTTTCATTTTAGGGGTTGCAAAATTTTCTGTTACTTACCCGCTTGAAGATTATATTT
>BGPR01007254.1:289-24823 GCA_013235015.1 Araneus ventricosus | reverse complement strand
ATCATATATTAATCACATATATATCATATATGTGAATCTTAATTCTATATTATCCTGCGTGTTCGACTATTTACATCATACACCCACAGAACTAATTTTATTACAATATAAAGAATAGATTTATATCACAATTTAGATTGAAGATTCGAACACGAGTGAATTTATTGACCGACCTTTTAAATTGATGAAGTCGAAGAGGGATTTTGGCTCTCACCCCGCTTCACAGAAAGCTTATAATGGTTTGCAACTATAATCAATTCTTTTTTGGAATCTGCGCACTATTTGCATACATTTTCAAAAATAAGTAGTACGAATATTCGGGAAGACATAAAGGTTTTATTTAAAAAATCCCAATTTTTCTTTGTGTTTTTGCTTATAATCTGCAGAGTTTTCGAACCAAATTGAGGAAACAGATCATTTGTGACAACATATTTTAAAGAAGCATTGTATTAGAATTTGAAGTAAACACCTTGAATATTAGAGAAAATATGAGCATTTGTAGTAAATAATTTTTTACTGCGCGTGTTGGAAATGTAGCGGAATTTGTCTTTCAAAATTTCACAGACATGGAAACTTATATAAAAATTCATTTAAATACCGTTAAAACTCAGAAAGATACCGACATTTTGCTTTGCGCTGTATTCTTTTAAATGCAATCTGCTACAAACGGATGGCGTTTGCTTTTCCATGTTCTTATTTGATTTTGGAATCTTATTGTATGCCTGACTTACACTTAAAATTTGGTCTCGTTTTTATGAATCACCCTGTATATACCTAATGTTTTTAACGCATTAGAAAATTGTTATACAAATCTTTCTGTGGGTGTATGGTGTAAACAGTCCAACACGCAGGATAATGGAGAATGAAGGTGTCTTCACAAATGTGCAGGAAAACACGTAGCACTGGTAACAGGAAATAATAGATCTTGCACAGATTAGCAACGTAAGCTGACAACAATTCACAGATAATAACAGTTCAGCACTTTAAAATTTAGCAACACAAACAGTAAGCAAATCACTTATAACGACAATAACAGCACTTTCAATATCGCTCAGCTCACCGGCTTCCGAGCTCGCTCTGAAGACGAAACTCCAAAGTCGGTTCAGTGGATCAACACACACTGCTCCCTGATCCCAGACCGGCCCTTATATACTCTCCTCGACAGGCCGTGACGTCACAAGGAGTTTTCTCGTACATTCAAGCGTATTTTCTTTCCTAGTAGAAATATCGAGAAAAGGGTCGCATTTTCTGGAATCATCGATTTGTAGCCAGGGTCGCCAAATTTGTCGCCAATTCAAGAGTCCAGGCTTGGCTGCTGCCAGTCATCTCGTACTTACCCCTGTAAAACTCACTTCCCAACCATAAGACTAACATTGCTGGGAAGCGACTTTTCATGTTCGTAATACTATCTATATACCTAATGCAATATATTTGTTACTGAAGGTAAAAATTCAAACCTTGGCTTCTCTTGGTGCAATGTGAGAGCACGCTACGCTCGTTCTAGCGGGTAAACTGTGCATCCAAATGATTGAAATGATAAATGGGTTTTAACCTTACACCCTTTTAGTAAGCAGGGTAGGCGTTGTTGATAAGTAAAAAATAATGATAGATGATGCTAGAGATACTAACTAATGAATAGTTATTATTGTTTAGACAGTTCAGCCACGTCATGTGAATCGCAACAGCCGAGATTTCAGCTTTTTTGCAAAGTAAATAAATAATTCACTGCCAATATTGTTTTAAAAATTTTATTCGTTTTAATATTATTATTTCAAACACTTTTTATTATGTTAAACACTATATTTTTATATTCGTCTAAATACTTAAATTTAAATTATTTTATGGCTCATCTTGTGAATATAAATTGAATCAAAACGAATTAGTAAAATCCCTGCAGTGAAAACATGTTCCGATATTATTAATATTTTAGTTATTAAATTGAAGTCAGATCAGTAACATTCCAAAAACCCTGTCCCATATCCTTAAACAATTCATCGCGATTCTTATAACAATGATGAGTATTCAACAGTTGATTATATAGGAGACTTTCAAATGAGTAAAATTAGCGAATTTCTTCTCACTTATTGCAGAAATGCAGAATTGACTGAGATACGAAAAAAACTATAATATAAATCAAAAACAATGAGTAGCTATTTTTAATTTTATATTTCTCTGCTTTGAATCTAGCATAAAAAATTTTTTGTTCCTAAGAATTATGCTTTATTTTTAATTCAATCGTTTGGCTCTAATTTGTACAGATTTTTTGTTCCTAAGAATTATGCTTTATCTTTTATTCAATCGTTTGGCTCTAATTTGTACAGATTTTTTGTTCCTAAGAATTATGTTTTATCTTTTATTCAATCGTTTGGCTCAAATTTGTACAGATTTTTTGTTCCTAAGAATTATGTTTGATCTTTTATTCAATTGTTTGGCTCTAATTTGTACAGATTTTTTTATTCGTGCTTAGCATTTCTTTTATATCTTTAACTAACAGCCTTCCACGACCAGCTCTTCGCCCGAATGTTTAATAGCCTGAGGCTATGCTTCCAATAAGGAGAAATTAATTGGTAAATTGACGGTTGTAGAGGATGAGGGGCTCTGTCAAATTTTATTTTGAGAAATATCTCAAAAATAGGGAGTGGTGAGTGGCAAACAAACATTCGTGACTTATTTAAGGGTCATAAGCTTACATTTTAATTAAAAATTTTCGAAATAGGTCCAGTGGCTTGGACTGAGGTACTGGTTTTGTAAATTATTTTAAATTTACTTCTGCTTTTTATGCAGAATTTATTAATTTAAGTTCTGACGAAATTTCGCGAAAACTTTATGTTAAAAATGTTCATTCGGAAAGATGTATTTGATTTCCATTACTCTACTGCAGCTGCGCCCATCATTTTTATCCTCCCGTACTCCTTGATTAGTCGTTTTATTTTTGAGCATCCATACCGTCATATCCGCCCAAAACATCTCTTTGCGCAAAGTTTCCATTAATAGTGTTAAGGCTTAAGGTTAAGACTCAAACGACTCGAATTAGCTTAATATCGTTTGTAGAATTTATTTTCCCAGCTAAAAAAATGTGCTGAAAATCCGAAAAAAAATCTGCAGAAAATCTGAAGAAAACATGTTCCAAATGCCTTCAGATTTTCTGCAGAAAAAAATATAGAATATCTGAAGAAAACTATGCTCCAAATACCTTCAGATTTTCTGCATATTTTTTTTAGCTTGAAATTTAAATATAATTCAGAAATAAATTATAATCAATTACTTATCTTCAGTAAATAATATATAAATGATATTTGAATTCTATTTAAATTCCAAGCTAAAAAAATATTCACAATATATATATATGCAGATAATATGAAGGTATTTGGTGTTTTGTTTCACCAGTATGATGATTTAGTAAGTCATTTATATTTTCAGAATACTCACTTATATCCACAGAATACGTAGCACTCTCATTAAATTTTTTACGCCGATAAGCTGAAGTTCTTGGCATTTCTTCTCTAGTAAAATGGAAACGATTATAACGACACTTAATATTAACCTCTCTCCATTTCAATCCGACACATACAAAAAGAACTTTTAAATTATCGAGTTAAATAAAGAAACAAATATAGTAGAAGAAAATTAGCATTGCGGGAGGATTCAAGGATGACCTTCGGCCTGTGCCCCAGAGGTTCTTAGCTTGTGCCGGATTAAATATTTTAAAACAAGATTACCACGTGTAATAATGTGAATAAACTAACTAATAAACATTAGTTAAAGTTGTTTCTTTTAATGACTCCAGAGCTCAGTTAATTATAATTAATAAACAATATGCATATAAATGTAAGTAAAAGACACTGAATTTATTTTTACGATGTGTCAGAACTCAGCGATTGCAAAAAAAGCCCCCTTTCCTGAAAATGATCCTTTTTATCATTATTCTTATCGACCAAAAGATGACAACGTTTTTCGTAAAAAGTTATTTGCATTTCATCCTTTCTTCTTTTACTATACAGTTTTCCTCTTCTAAATTTCTGCATTTTTTTTCAAAATTTTCCTACAATCATCCACCAACTTGCATTTGTCACAAGTTTGTTTTTTCTCTTCTTTAGGATAAACTTCCTGCAGGTTTTCAGGCAAATTTTTCCTACCTGAAAATATAAAAACATATACCAAACATGTTTTTTAAAACTAGGATGTATTTTTTCCTGCTTTCAACAAACCTTCACTATTTTTGTTAATCCTTTAAATCATTTTAACCATTTATTTCCCTAATCTAAATTCTACTACTTAAAAGGAGAAAGCTGCTGTTTTTCTCCTTTTGGAGGGAGAATAGTTTTGTTGCGAAATGACAGATGAAATAAAATTACAAAATAGAATTTAGAATATGGGTTCGGGGAGGACAGTTGAAAGGCTTAACAGGTTAACTAAAATATTAAGTGCAACATGACACAACACAACACGTATAAGAATGTCTTTCACAACATAAAAATTGAAACCCGCAAAATGTTGCAACCTTTAAAGAAATGCTATAACTACATAAAATCACTGTCTCGCCTATATTTATTTTAAAAAATTCATAACACTTGACCGTTTTGAAGAGACAAAATAAATTTTAACTGATGAGAGACACAACAAAGCCCTCAAAACGCAACTGTTCTGTGAATTGAAATTAATATGTTTAGCAAGCACTCCTGTGGCACAATACAACTGCTGATAGAAAGTGTCTAAATTATTTTTATTTACGTACTGATTTCCTAGAATCAATCACGCAAACATTCATATTCATTTTCTTTTAAGAATGTCCCTTGGCAAATGAATAAAATAACCAAATATTTTTAGCATTTCTAGCCACCCTGTTATATTATACTTGTGTACAATTTAACCTTTTAAAGTGTGTTCTTGCTTGAAAAGAAAGTTCGTGGCTAAATTTGAAAGCAATATCGTTTCAATTATTGTTTTTCTGAGAATTAGGATAACAAAGCATGCAGTTTATTTAAACCAATTAGAGTTAAATTATATCAATTTTAATTTTGAATAAGTAATAAACTAAATTAAGATCCTAGAAGGAAAAAATACAAACATCTAATCTTCTTCAATAAAATTTAATCCTTATTTCTGTTAGAGAGTGGAACTATTATTATTTTAAACTATTAAAGATAAGACCCGAATTTTGATGGCTTTGAACTTTTCAGGAAATGTCACCTAAGTTAACATTAAACATGTGCATATCAATAAAATGTTTTAAATAACTAATAATGTTTAAAAAAGCAACTATAAGGCTGTAGTATGTTATTAGCTAAAGAAATATTTGGAGGTTTCCAGGCTTTTCTTCTTCAGAATTTTAACAAGTTTATTTTGCAAAATAGCCAATATTTTTTTTTAAATATAAAGGCACAACCTATGGCTCGGGGGACACATGCGATACCTGGCTTCTAGTCAAAGAATAATTTGAAAATTTCATAATTTGCATAAGAAAGTTTATAAAATTTTCAATTCAAAAAATTTCTGAAGAAACATCTAAATTATAATATTAAAACATTCCAAAAGGCAGAGATACAAGTTTGATATCTCAAACTTTTAAGGAAAATTTTCTTTAATCAAAATATGTCAAAACAAATGTAGTTCCAAGCTAAGTTATACTTAAGTTACGCTAAGTTATACTTAAAGTTTAGGCTGGAAAAAAGAAACATTGGTCAGATTGACCTGAAATTTTCCCTCAATATACTCGAAAAGGTTGTTAATTGTCCCTTTCTTAATAAATAAAAAAAACTAGCACGTTAAGTGTAAAGTCAATCCATAAGGCTTAACAGTGAACTCAGACGGCAACAATCATATTGAAACGTCTGATAGCATTTTGAATATTTTATTTTGTACTTTATTACATTGTTGTCTTTGTTAGACAAAACTGTGCATTTGAATTAATAATTAAAGGGATCTGACTTTGCAGCAGATAAAGCAATAAAAATTAACAGGTTTGGGAATAAAACAAAATTTACACCACTTAAAATGAATCTATGAAGCGGAAAGTTATAAATGTGTTAAAAGAAAATTTTTACTTGTTTCTTCTATCATAATTGGGAAATTAATTTTTAGACAATCAATGCAGGAAAACTTGGTAATGAATAAATATACTATATTATATTTATAATATAAAAAACATAAAAAGAACTCATACTACTTTTATTGTTGACAGCAGCCAAAATAGTTTTTCCAGCTCGTTTTCTTGCAGCTTTCATTTTTTGTGTTGCAGCAAAGCTTGAAGATTTATTTTGCCTACAAAAAAAATTAATAAATTACTCATAATAAGAACAATTGTCTTTTGAATCAATAATCATCTTATCCTAGCTATATGGGCTCCCACCTGTCTTCACAGAAATAGACTGATTTATTTATTAATTATAAAATCATTCAAAAAGATGTTGAAAAAAGTGCCTATTAATAGATTCCTAATATAAGAAAAATTTAGTATTAAGATATTATTTACTCAAGTGAAGCACCATTTATACATTTCTTATTTATATGTCGTTTACAGAAATGCATAATAATAAGAAATAAATTGAATAAAATTAAAATGCCAGCAACTTAAAATGTGTTCTGAATTTGCAAAAACGTTACAGACTCTACAAAAGCATTCTAGACTTTACACTACACTTCAGTCATTCATTTATTTTACTTTGGTTTATTTAGTTTGTAGTTATCTGTTAGAAAATATCTTGCAAAAAGTTTTTCAGGCATTTATAAATTATAGTTTTGTATGTTACATTATTTTGGTTTTCATTTGTTGGGAAAATTCTTTTTTTAGATTCTAGACAACAGATTATATGTTTATGAATCTTCTTTTAACTAATATCTACTGGATGAAATTCTAATGGTGAAAGTTTTAAAAAAATTCAATTACAAAATTAAAGTAATTACTTACATTTTGTGGTTACTTTCCACATCATTGTTTTGCTGACGACTAACATCACTGCATTGTGCAACAGGTACATCCTCAACCTTGACTGATTTAACGCCAAGTTTGTCAATCACGAAATCAATCTTTTTTTCATCATCTAAAAAATATTAAAAAAATAAATAAGAAACATTTCCAATAGGGAATTAATTAAAAGTTTCTTAACAAAGTAATATTATGGCTCTAAAATAAAATGTTGTTGATGCTGATTTAATAGTCAAAAGCTATAAGAAATCAAGCAAAATCTAGACAATAATATGAAGATGCAAATTATTTGTTAATTATTTTTGTTTAAAATTATGTAGTTTGCTTGGTATATGATATAAATATCTAAGTTGATAATTCCACAATTTAATGAATATCATCATCCTAACCAATCGTTATACACATTTTGAAAATGATTAATATACAGACTAAGGTTTTAAAATATATTTCGTATTTCATTTTAAAATAATCAAAATATAACTGATGAGAACTTACCTCAAAATTGCAAAAAATGTGCATTATAGGACGATCCGTCCCACATGATCTCTAAAGTTCTCTTGGGGGTTCCAATTTTTTATTTGATAGTCTTCACTTTTAAATTCATTAATGTCAAGTGGCAAACATTCACATAATTTTAATAAAGAAAATCGATTTTCTTGATAGAAATGAATTAACACATATAGGTTTTTAAATTTTTTAGCTATACGAGCCATGTTATTTAGTTAGATGAAGTTGAATTAAATTTGAGTTAAAGAGTTATGTGAAGATGAAGTTTCAACGTGTATGTATGCTCAGCACAATCACTAACAATTATTGATAGGTGCCAAAGGTTAGATTTAGATTGATTGTTCATTTATGAAATGCATACTTGATGCTGAAAAAATGATACACAAACAATATACAATTTGCTGTACCTAAGAATGCACCTAACGTTACTGTCTATTGGCCGAAGATGCAGGTATAGCTGAAAACATTTTTATACATTGCGTTGAACAAAACAATTTAAATATTAAAGGAAAACAAAGTTTTTAAAATTAAATATTTTTTATTAACAATTTTATGAATATTAAACTGCCTACACTTTTAAGATAAGAATATTAAAATAACGAACTTTATTGTTGCTGCACACAACATAATATAATTTATGAAATCACACAATGATAAATCAGATAGTATATATATATTCATATTTAGCAATATTCTTTACAAATTAGTAAATGCAAAAAGGATTACCTTCCATAACGGCCATTATGAAATTGAAAATATACTAATCAAGAGATAAGACAGTTTTATAATGAAGCGCCCTTGTATGAACTGAACTGATTTTATTCATTATGTTCCTTGTTCACATGTAATATTCTGTGTCACAAAAAGGGATATTGAATCAGTATAACACACTTGAAGATTTTTTTTAAATTTTCACTTGCAGCTGATGTTGGCATAGAAAACCAAGTTTTCTTTGATTAGCATTTGACACGACAGACTTTCTTGCATATAAAATTGGAGCACGAATTTCAAAAGTAGCATCTCTCCTTCTCAAATAACAAAAATGGTAAAATGCAAAATCGCAAACAGCAAGCTTCGTAAAGATCCACAGTTGATTTAATAAAATCAGTCAGGAACGGTGTTGTGAAATATTGTCATTTCATCCCTACTCCATCATATCACATTACTTTCCATTTTTGGAAGCCATCACTGCTGTTCACTATATGAAATGCACATTATACCTCAGTTATTTTTCAAACTTCTTTAGAATAGTAGACATACGCATAATAAAAACCGCCATTACAAACGTAATAAATCAGCTTCAGTTCAGCACGAACTCAATTCGCCCTAGACAAAGGGAAGTTGTTTTCTCACAGCATAAGCCGTCTGCTGATTCCTTTTTAATCCAATGTTGTAGATATTTAGTGGATTTTTTACAAAGCAGATTTATTCTACTGTATGCACTGCTGAGAGGCCGAGAACCGAAGGAAAAAAATCCCAACGGTCTCGATAACCTCCAGACGTGCGTCGGTAACTTTCAGTGACATACAGCAATCTCACTCAGACAAAAGAATACTTCCAGAGAGGCAACACTTAAACCTTTTTGCACAAAAATTCATACGCGGAACAAGATGGCGAGCAAATAGTTCCTTTAAATTAATTTGATTTATAATTTAATGAACTTGAAACATCAAAGGAAAAGACATCAAAAGTTAAGACAAATAATATTTGAGTTGATTACTAAGAAAATAATTAAGAAAAATTTAGATATTTAATAAAACTGTTAAAAATTACCGTTTAAATTTCAAAAGTTGCCAGCAATGCCACAAGATACTAAATCAACTTTGGTGGCGAAGATTTAAATATTTAAAAATACTGATAAAGCCGAAAAATGATGTGGATGCAATTTTTGCAATCTATTACTATTATATTCATCTCCTGTCACAACCTTGATTCAACAAATAAAAATTTTGATCTGGAGCAATTTGTTAAATCAGGATTCAACTATAATTATATATTTAATATAAACTGAGTAAAAATAAAATAAATTGAAAATCAACTGATTAGATACTAATTTCTTGTGTCAATTTATTGTTCTTGTTTTAGTATTTATTTCATTTGTTAGAAATAAATTTTCATGGAGCTTTAATCCTATATAGGCTATATAATTATATAGCCTTTATTTCACTTTAAATATACATTTTTTTATTGCTATGCAGAACTGTGAGATGGAGTTGAGTACACATTGTTTTCTACACAAACGATTATGAATTTGCAAGTGATATTCTCCGGTTTACAAGCAGTTGAGGAGTTATGAGCCACAATATCATCATCTTCTTCGACGACAACTAATATTTTTACATAACAACATTTTAAAAATCTTACACTGCTTTCCGGTTCTTTGGAATTCAAAATTTTAAAACTTAATCTTCAAAACCACATTTCACTTTACTTGAAAACTCGTGTTTCTTTTCAAAAAATTAAAAAAAAAAATTCATTGAAGATCATAACATATGATCAGCTTTATGTATGTGAAAAACATGCTCATAATAAAGCTCATAATAAAGCATAATATGCGATTCATAAAATAAATATTTATTTGTATGCAATCCAGAATATTGCATACTTAAAATAATAATATTTCATATATACTATCAGATGAAATAATTCAGAACCACAATAGAAGTGTATCTTTCACCCAATATTTACTTATTTTTTTATAAATTAATTACAATATCTTCTTGAAATATTATTTCCCATAAAGATATTTTGAAAACAAAATGTTTCAGTTTTTAATGAGGAAGTGAGCGCATGAATGTAAGTGTAAAGAAGTGTGTGTGTTATTCTTATTTTTTTATTAAATTATTTATTTATGGAATTTTATACCTTATTTATTTCACATAAAATATACATTTTTTTTATTGCTCTGCAGAACTGTATGATGGAACTAAAAACACATTATGCTCTATACAAACAATTATGAATTTGCAAATGACATCTTCTGGTTTAAAAGCAAGAATAGAGTTATCATCAACAATATCATCGTCTTCTTCCTGTACAACTAATATATGTCTACATAAATAGCCAAGAGTTTTATCTAATCGTTGAAAGTTCTTGACCTGTAACTTTTTCCCAATTACAAAAGCTTCATTGCCATGTGTAAGAATTTCATCTACTTCAAAACAAGTGCCATCAGAAATCATGATCATATAATCATTTCGTTTAAAACGTATACTATAACTTTTATTAGTATAAATTTTTCCTTCATGTAACAATCGCTTATAAACAGAAACTTAAGCCAAACTTTGTTTATAAGCTTTAAAAGAGCTTACTCGCTAACTCGAAACAATTTTTTTGCTTCCAATTTCCAAGTAAAATTGACTTACCAGCATCTAATGCTTTTTTTGTTAAACTATATTCACGATCCATATTATTTATGTAATTCTTAACATTGCTAAGGCTGACTTTTTCTAAAGACAACACTGCTGTTTTCACAATAGACTTATACAAATATGTCGATAATATTTAAGTAGGGACACCTTTTGTTCCATGATTAAATTTTTTAAATTTTCCTAAACTATTTTCAATTATAAAACATGAATGATCCCATAATGGCCCCCATGTTGAAACAGGTGTTGGTGTACGTAACAGTAAGTGCATGTTATACGATAATTCCTGGACACTATATATTTCTTTAACACCAGTTACAAACTTTTTTAAGGACCTTTCAGCATCAGATATATCCTTACTAGATACACTATTACTTAAGAGAAGACTTATACCATGAACAAAACACAGCCAATTTTTATATGATTTAACTTCAAGAATGTCCATAAGTATGATGGGAGAAACATTAAAAAAATACGCCATTGAGATGCCTTTCAAAAGGTTACGTCTTTTGTAGATCTTAAGCGTCGAACAGTTTCACTTGGAACCTTCAAATGGTGAATTCTCTCATTCAGTTTTTTGACAGATTTTCCATTCTGTGAATAAGTTAATTTTGAAGTTTCTATCCAAATGTTAACTATTTGTCTTCTTACACCTAACAAAACTGCGTGCATGAAATCTGCTACAAAACCACTTATAAAGTCAAAATGAGGGTATAACTTCATTAATAATGAGGGTCCTTTAACACCTTTAAAAGGATTATTTTTTTCTGTTGCAACTGATGCATCCTCTACAGTTTGATCATGGAAACTAAGTTGTGGTAACGAGCCTTTCACAACATCATAAATGCGACGAGTTCCTCTACACTTTTCTGCTGCCTCTCCTTTTTGTTCACAAAATGCACAACCATATGCACCGTTATATTGAGTAAAGTTTTGAATCATGGCAAGAGCTGGGGCATCACTAAAACAGATCAATGGAATAATTTTTGTAGATTTGTTCTTATTCTCATGTATGGCGAACCAGTTTATGCCAGATTTTATCAATGAATCTTATTCATTTACAAATGGTATGAAATAATTAAAATTTATATCAGGCTTTTCTTTGCCGAACCATAGACCACACATCATAATGTGTTGTTTTCTTCTGACTGGAGGCAATTCATTGAAAGCATATTGAATAGGCCAAATACTGTAACGTCATTTTCGATAGATTGGAATTCCATCAACATTAAATTGTAGTGAAAGGTTATTGAAATTCTTCACAGCTCCAACGTAACGATATAAATCGCCATCCATAACATCTCTCTAATTTTCTCCCGATCCATTAGAAATTTTTTCCGATACTCATTTGCTTCGGTCATCAAATTTTCTTTTTCCAGTTTAATTTTTATTTGTTGCTTAAGAGGCATGTGAAAAAAAAAGTTACCGTTGCGAATACTTTCCTTTGCATTAAATGACACTTCTTCACATGAAGGACAAACATTTGGTTTATTTTGTGCTAAGAATTCATACAAGTAATAGGTACAATCCTTACAATATAAGTGCACCTCGCATGAATTGTCAAACACTGAAGAAATTTGTTTGAAGAAAAGATATCGTGTGTTTGGAAAGTTATTTGGCGATAGTAACAACTGCAACAAATTCAGAAGTTCCTGCACACATGTTTGGCTTAAATTAAAACGAATTATAGAAGCTAAAATGGAAATAAATGCTTCTGAATTTGTTATGCTTGATGAAGAGTATAATGGTTGACTTATACTCTTATAATGATTAAATCCTCAAAATTCAATTCATTACTGCTGACTTCATCTTCAAAATGGGCATCAGAATCACTATCAAATGGAACATTGTCATCCTGATAAGAGCTAGTCGAAGATTCATTACTTCAAACACACTTTCATTATCTGATGACGTGTCACTTTGGTGCTTTGTTTCACAAGTATGATGATTTAGTGAGTCATTTGAATTTTCACAATACTCACTTACATCCATAGAATAAGTAGTAATCTCATTAACTTTTTTACGCCGATAAGCTGAAGTTCTCTACATTTTTCTCTAGTAAAAAGAAATCGATTATTAAAACGACGACGCTTAATATTGACCTCTCTCTCCATTTCAATCTGAAACATACAGTAACCCCGTCCCTTAAATCCAGTTAAATGAAGAAATACAGTAAAAGAAAAAAAGCAATGTGGAGTATGTAATAACATGAATTAAAAAACTAACAGACGTTAAACATTAATTAAAGTTGTAGTTGTTTCTTTTAATGACTCCAAAGTTCAGTTAATTATAATTAATAAACGATAAAACAATATATGCATATAAATGTAAGTAAAAGACACTGAATTTATTTTTACAAAGTGTTCAAAACACAGTGACTGCAAAACGCTCTTTTTCGTGAAAATGATCCTTTTTATCATTATTCTAACATTTTTAATACATAATAACGTTTTTAAATACATCCACTGTTTTCTACAAACCATGGTAACATGGTCCCGTATTCTTCATAACCATTTCTGAAAGTGTTAGTGACTGTGTTGAGCATACATACACGTTGAAACTTCATCTTCCCATAACCCTTTAATTCAAATTCATCTAACTAAATAACATGGCTCATATAGGTAAAAAATTTAAAAACCTATTTGTGTTAATTCATTTCTATCAAGAAAATCGATTTTCTTTATTAAAATTATGTGAATGTTTGCCACTTCACATTAGTGAATTTAAAAGTGAAGACTATCAAATAGAAAATTGGAACCCAAGAGAACTTTAGAGATCATGTGGGACGGATCGTCCTATAATGCACATTTTTGCAATTTGGAGGTAAGTTCTCATCAGTTATATTTTGATTATTTTTACATGAAATACGAAATATATTTAAAAACCTTAAATCTGTATATTTATCGTTTTCAAGATGTGTATAACGGTTGGTTAGGATGTTAATATTCATTAAATTGTGGAATTATCAAATTAGTTATTTATATCATATACGAAGCAAACTACATAATTTTAAACAAAATATATTAACAAATAATTTGCATCATCATATTATTGCCTAGATTTTGCTTGATTTCTTATGGTTTTTGAATATTAAATCAGCTTCAACAACATTTTATTTTAGAGCCATAATATTAGTTTGTTAAGTAACTTTTAATTAATTCCCTATTGGAAATGTTGCTTATCTATTTTTTTAATATTTTTTAGCTGATGAAAAAAAGATTGATTCTGTGATTGAGAAACTTGGTGTTAAATCAATCAAGGTTGAGGGTGTACCTGTTAATACAGTGATGTTAGTCGTCAGCAGAAGAATGATGTGGAAAGTAACCAATAAATGTGAGTAATTACTTTAATTTTGTAATTAATTTTTTTTTAACTTTCACCATTAGAATTTCATTCAGTAGATATTAGTTAAAAGAAGATTTATAAACATTTAATCTGTTATCTAGAATCTATAAAAAGAATTTTCCCAACAAATGAAAACCAAAATAATGTAACATACAAAACTATAATTTATAAATGCCTGAAAAACTTTTTGCAAGTTATTTTCTAACAGATAATTACAAACTAATTCAACCAAAGTAAAATAAATGAATGACTTGAGTGTAGTGTAAAGTATAGAATGTTTTTGCAGAGTCCAGAACACATTTTAAGTTGCTGGCATTTTAATTTTATTTAACTTATTTCTTATTATTATGTACTTCTGTAAACGACATATAAATAAGAAATGTATAAATGGTGCTTTACTGTAGTAAATTATATCTTAATACAAAATTTTTCTTATAATAGGAATCTATTAATAGGCATTTTTTCAACATCTTTTTAAATGATTTTATAATTAATAAATAAATCAGTCTATTTCTGTGAAGACAGGAGGGAGCCCATATAGCTAGGATAAGATGGTTATTGATTGAAAAGACAATTGTTCTTATTATGTGTAATTTATTAATTATTTTTTTTATGTAGGCAAAATAAATCTTCAAGCTTTGCTGCAACACAAGAAATGAAAGCTGCAAGAAAACGAGCTGGAAAAACTATTTTGGCTGCTGTCAACAATAAAAGTAGTATGAGTTGTTTTTATGTTTTTTATATTATAAATATAGTGTAGTATATTTATTCATTACCAAGTTTTCCTGCATTGATTGTCTAAAAATTAATTAACCAATTATGATAGAAGAAACAAGTAAAAATTTTCTTTTAACACATTTATAACTTTCCGCTTCATAGATTCATTTTAAGTGGTGTAAATTTTGTTTTTTTCCCAAACCTGTTAATTTTTATTGCTTTATCTGCTGCAAAGTCAGATCCCTTTAATTATTAATTCAAATGCATAGTTTTGTCGAGCAAATAAAACAATGTAATAAAATACAAAATAAAATATTCAAAATGCTATCATCCGTTTCAATATGATTGTTGCCGTCTGAGTTCGCTGTTAGGCTAGATCTTACACTTAACGTGCTAGTTTTTTTTATTTATTAAAATAGGGACAATTAACAAGCATTTCTAGTATATTGAGGGAAAATTTCAGGTCAATCTGACCAATGTTTCTTTTTTTCAGCCTTTTGAAAGTTGAAACTTTAAGTATAAATCACCCTATAAATTACTTACATCTTTGGTTTCTAAATTAAGCTTGGAACTACATTTCTTTTGACATATTTTGATTAAAGAAAATTTTCCTTAAAAATTCGAGATATCAAACTTGTATCTCTGCCTTTTGGAATGTTTTAATGTTATAATTTAGATGTTTTTTCAGAAATTTATTGAATTGAAAATTTTATAAATTTTCATATGCAAATTATGAAATTTTCAAATTATTCATTGACTAGAAGGCAGGTATCGCATTTGTCCCCCCGAACCATAGGTTGTGCCTCTATTTTTTAAAAAAAATATTGGCTATTTTGCAAAATAAACTTGTTAAAATTCTGAAGAAGAAAAGCCTGGAAACCTCCAAATATTTCTTTAACTAATAACATACTACAGCCTTATAGTTGCTTTTTTTAAAATTATTAGTTATTTAAAACATTTTATTGATATGCACATGTTTAATGTTAACTTAGGTGACATTTCCTGAAAAGTTCAAAGCCATCAAAATTCGGGTCTTATCTTTAATAGTTTAAAATAATAATAGTTCCACTCTCTAACAGAAATAAGGATTAAATTTTATTGAAGAAGATTAGCTGTTTGTATTTTTTTCTTCTAGGATCTTAATTTAGTTTATTACTTATTCAAAATTAAAATTGATATACTTTAATTCTAATTGGTTTTAATAAACTGAATGATTTGTTATCCTAATTCTCAGAAAAACAATAATTGAAACGATATTGCTTTCAAATTTAGCCACGAACTTTCTTTTCAAGCAAGAACACACTTTAAAAGGTAAAATTGTACCCAAGTATAATATAACAGGGTGGCTAGAAATGCTAAAAATATTTGGAAATTTTATTCATTTGCCAAGAAAAATTCTTAACAGAAAATGAATATGAATGCTTGCGTGATTGATTCTAAGAAATCAGTACGTAAATAAAAATAATTTAGCCACTTTCTATCAGCAGTTGTATTGTGCCACAGGAGGGCTTGCTAAACATATTAATTTCAATTCACAGAACAGTTGCGTTTTGAGGGCTTTGTTGTGTCTCTAATCAGTTAAAATTTATTTTGTCTCTTCAAAACGGTCAAGTGTTATGAATTTTTAAAAATAAATATAGGCGAGACAGTGATTTTATGTAGTTATAGCATTTCTTTAAAGGTTGCAACATTTTGCGGGTTTCAATTTTTATGTTGTGAAAGACATTCTTATACGTGATGTGTTCTGTCATGTTGCACTTAATATTTTAGTTAACCTGTTAAGCCTTGCATCTGTCCTCCCCCAACCCATATTATAAATTCTATTTTGTAATTTTATTTCATCTGTCATTTCGCAACAAAACCATTCTCCCTCCAAAAGGAGAAAAACAGCAGCTTTCTCCTTTTAAGTATTAGAATTTAGATTACGGGAAAGAAATGGTTAAAATGATTTAAAGGATTAACAAAAATAGTGAAGATTTGTGCATATATTAAATGTTGAAATCAGGAAAAAATACATCCTAGTTTAAAAAAAAATATTTGGTACATGTTTTTATATTTTCAGGTAGGAAAAGTTTGCCTGAAAACCTGCAGGAAGTTTATCCTAAAGAAGAGAAAAAACAAACTTGTTACAAATGCAAGTTCGTGGATGATGTAGGAAAATTTTGAAAAAAAAATGCAGAAGTTTAGAAGAGGAAAACTGTATAATAAATAAGAAAGCATGAAATACAAATAACTTTTTACGAAAAACGTTGTCATCTTTTGGTCGATAAGAATAATGATAAAAAGGATCATTTTCAGGAAAGAGGACTTTTTTGCAATCGCTGAGTTCTGACACATCGTAAAAATAAATTCACTGTCTTTTACTTACATTTATATGCATATCGTTTATTAATTATAATTAACTGAGGTTTTGAGTCATTAAAAGAAACAACTTTAACTAATGTTTATTAGTTTGTTTATTCACATTGTTACACGTGGTAATCTTGTTTTAAAATATTTAATCCGGCACAAGCTAAGAACCTCTGGGGCACAGGCCGAAGGTCATCATTGAATCCTACCGCAATGCGTTTTTCTTCTACTGTATTTGTTTCTTTATTTAACTCGATAATTTAAAAGTTTTTTTGTATGTGTCGGATTGAAATGGAGAGAGGTTAATATTAAGTGTCGTTATAATCGTTTCCTTTTTACTAGAGAAAAAATGCCGAGAACTTCAGCTTATCGGCGTAAAAAATTTAATGAGAGTGCTACGTATTCTGTGGATATAAGTGAGTATTCTGAAAATATAAATGCCTTAATAAATCATCATACTAGTGAAAGAAAACACCAAATACCTTCATATTATCTGCATATATATATATATATATATATATATATATATATATATGATATTTTAATTTTTTAACTTTCCAAAATAATCTTAGCGATACCTCATTTTAAATACTTCTACTTTCAACATAATTAACGCACTACGACTTTCTTTTAAAATCACGAGTTTCAAGGGGAATTCCCTATTCTGGGTACTTAAGCGTTCTGCGCATTCTTTTCGGCCCTTTTTCCTTTTTCACGCCGAGATGTAAGCTTTGAACAACAACACGCCGCTCGGCGTAAACTTCTAAATTCTGGTCATGGAGCTACGTAAAAACTAAGTGCTTTACCTATGAATAATAACGCCTGATGCCTAAATAAAAGAATATCTAAACAAAATTCGTCTCTTCCTTGATGAAAATGGACTGCCTTTCACTTTTTTAAAGCCAGATGTTTCATATATATATATATATATATTGTGAATATTTTTTTAGCTTGGAATTTAAATAGAATTCAAATATAAATTAGAATCAATTACTTATGCTTCAGTATATATTGTGAGTATAATTTAAATAGAATTCAAATATCATTTATATGCATATACTCAGAATTAAGTGAAGATAAGTAATTGATTCTAATTTATATCTGAATTATATTTAAATTTCAAGCTATAAAAAATATGCAGAAATTCTGAAGGTATTTGGAACATAGTGTTCTTCAGATTTTCNGCATTTTTTTCTGCAGAAAATCTGAAGGTATTTGGAACATGTTTTCTTCAGATTTTCTGCAGATTTTTTTTAGCAAATTTTCAGCATATTTTTTTAGCTGGGAAAATGAATCCTACAAACGATATTAAGCTAATTCGAGTCGTTTGAGTCTTAACCTTAAGCTTTAACACTATTAATGGAAACTTTGCGCAAAGAGATGTTTTGGGCGGATATGACGGTACGGATGCTCAAAAATAAAACGACTAATCAAGGAGTACGGGAGGATAAAAATGATGGGCGCAGCTGCAGTAGAATAATGCAAATCGAATACATCTTTCCGAATGAACATTTTTAACAGAAAGTGTTCGCGAAATTTCGTCAGAACTTAAATCAGTAAATTCTACATAATAAGCATAAGTAAATTTAAAATAATTCGCAAAACCAGTACCCCAGCCCAAACCACTGGACCTATTCTGATAATTTTTATTTAAAATGTAAGCTTATGACCTTTAGATAAGTCACGAATGTTCGTCTGCCACTCACCACTCCCTATTTTTGAGATATTTCGCAAAATAAAATTTGACAGAGCCCTCATCCTCTACAACCGTCAATTCGCCAATTAATTTCTCCATATTGGAAGAAAAGCCTCAGGCTATTAAACACACGTTCGAAGAGCTGGTCGCGGAAGGCGGTTAGTTAAAGATATAAAAGAAATGTTAAGCACGAATAAAAAAAATCTGTACAAATTAGAGCCAAACAATTGAATAAAAGATAAAACATAATTCTTAGGAACAAAAATCTGTACAAATTTGAGCCAAACGATTGAATAAAAGATAAAACATAATTCTTAGGAACAAAAAATTTTTTACGCTAGATTCAAAGCAGAGAAATATAAAATTAAAAATAGCTACTCACTGTTTAAAAATTATATTATAGTTTTTTTTTTTTCCTATTTCAGTCAATTCTGCATTTCTGAAATAAGTGAGAGGAAATTCGCTAATTTTACTCACTTGAATGTCTCCTATATAATCAACAGTTGAATTCGCCATCATTGTTATAAGAATCGCGATGCATTGTTTAAGGATATGGGACAGGGTTTTTGGAATGTTACTGATCTGACTTCAATTTAATAACTAAAATATTAATAATGTCGGAACATGTTTTCACTCTAGGGATTTAACTAATTCGTTTTGATTCAATTTATATTCAGAAGATGAGTCATAAAATAATTTAAATTTAAGTATTTAGTCGAATATAAAAATATAGTGTTTAAAATAATAAGAAGTGTTTGAAATAATAATATTAAAATGAATATAATTTTTAAAATAATATTGGCAGTGAATTATTTATTTACTTTGCAAAAAGGCTTAAATCTCGGCTGTTGCGATTCACATGACGTGGATGAACTGTCTAAACAATAATAACTATTCATAAGTTAGTATCTCTAGCATCCATCTATCATTATTTTTTACTTATCAACAACGCCTACCCTGCTTATTCAAAGGGTGTAAGGTTAAAACCCGTTTATCATTTCAATCATTTGGATGCACAGTTTACCCGCTAGAACGAGCGTAGCGTGCTCTCACATTGCACCAAGAGAAGCCAGGGTTTGAATTTTTACCTTCGGTATCAAATGTATTGCATTAGGTATATAGATAGTATTACGAACATGGAAAGTCGTTTCCCAGCAATATTAGTCATATGGTTGGGAAGTGAGTTTTACAGGGGTAAGTATTGGATAACTGGCAGCAACCAAGCCTGGACTCCTGACCTTGGCGAGAAACTTGGCGACAAATTCAGCGACCCTGGCTACAAATCGATGATTCCAAAAAATGCGACCCTTTTCTCGATATCTCTGCTAGGAAAGAAAATACGCTTGAATGTACGAGAAAACTCCTTGTGACGTCACGGCCTGTCGAGGAGAGTATATAAGGGCCGGTCTTGGATCAGGGAGCAGTGTGTGTTGATCCACTGAACCGACTTTGGAGTTTCGTCTTCAGTGCGAGCTCGGAAGCCGGTGAGCTGAGCGATATTGAAAGTGCTGTTATTGTCGTTATGAGTGATTTTCTGACTGTTTGTGTTGCTAAATTTTAAAGTGCTGAACTGTTATTACCTGTGAATTGTTGTCAGCTTACGTTGCTAATCTGTGCAAGATCTATTATTTCCTGTTAAAAGTGCTACGTGTTTTCCTGCACATTTGTGAAGACATTCTCCATTATCCTGCGTGTTGGACTGTTTACACCATACACCCACAGAAAGATTTTTGTAACAATTTTCTAATGCTTTTAACGCATTAGATATATACAGGGTGATTCAGGAAAACGATACCAAATTTTAAGTGTAAGTCAGGCATACGATAAGCTTCCAAAATCACATAAGAACACGGATGCGCAAACGCCATATGGAGGTAGCAGATGGCATTTAAAAGAATAAAAATTGAAATTTTGAAAGAAAAATTCCGCCACATTTCCAACACGCGCAGTAAAAAATTATTTACTACAAATGCTCATATTTTCTCTAATATTCAAGGTGTTTACTTCAAATTCTAATACAATGCTTCTTTAAAATATGTTGTCACAAATTTCCTAAGTTTCCTCAATTTGGTTTGAAAACTCTGCAGATTATAAGCAAAAACACAAAGAAAAAAATGGGATTTTTTAAATAGAACCTTTATGTCTTCCCGAAATATTCGTACTACTTATTTTTGAAAATGTATGCAAATATTGCGCAGATCCCAAAAAAGAATTGATTATAGTTGCAAACCATTATAAGCTTTCTGTGAAGCGGGGTGAGAGCCAAAATCCCTATTCGACTTCATCAATTTAAGGTCGGTCAATAAATTCACTCGTGTTCGAATCTTCAATCTAAATTGTGATATAAATCTATTCTTTATATTGTAACAAAAATAGTTCTGTGGGTGTATGATGTAAATAGTCGAACACGCAGGATAATGCAGAATTAAGGTCTATTCACGAATATGCAGAAAAACACGTTGCACAAGTAACCGGGAACAACAGATCTTGCACAGATTAGAAGCGCATACAGAAAACAATTCACTAGTCATAACAGTTCAGCTGTTTCAGATTTAGCAATACAGTCAGCAAATCGCTAATAATGACAATAGCAGCATTTGCAGCTGGTACAGGTCCACTTTTGCATTAACAATGTGTGTAAACAATGAGTTTTCTTTCATTGTCGGAATGACATTGCCTCTTGTATAAACGCTCTCTGTTACAACCAAATGTTTCTCTCGCCGCATTCACGGACATAAATACAGACATTTTGAAGATACGGACGTGAGCTTGAAATCCGGGGGTATGGTAATCCTAGTTATAGTACCTCTGTCTATACAGTTCCTCAATTATAATTCCTATTTTTCTGATAGGCTTTCAATTTTGACTCATAGCCCTTTTTCTGTCGAGTCTTTTACTGTTTAAAAACAAATAAATCGTTCTTATATACTTACATCACTTTCAACATATTTTAAAATAACAGATAATTGTTCTTGATGGCTTTGGAATGCAATCTAATAAAATTGTGAAATATTTAGCCTTTTTATTTAAATACGTATATTATTTACTTTCTAACTTTTATACCGAAAGCAGAAATCAGTTTGTCTTGTATTCACACAACGATCAAAATATTATTTCATGATTCGGTGAAATCTTGCAAGTAATTCTATGAGAGCTAAGAAATTACCGTTGTGTGATTTATATAAAGCATCGCTACTTCCCTTGAATGCCAACTTAAGCTCCGATGAATATAAAATTGAAGCCAGTATTTATTCATAAACACACTTTACATAGTGTGTTTCGGTTAAAGTCATTTTTTCATGCTGTCTGTCATTGTGTTTCCCAGTTTGAAATTCTTTTTTAAAATTTCAAGAATTTATATATAGCTTTTAAATTATCTTTCATGACTTTGTAATCGAGAACATGAATGAAATCCAATCATTAAGTCAAGTCAAACACAGAGAAATAGTATTTGAGATCGGTACAGGCGAGTAACCATCCCACCTTCGTTCTTGATGTTCCTCATTCTTGTATTTTCTTAAATAATATCATAAAAACTTCTGCTATTTTTATCAATCGGAAAACAGTTCATTATGTCACACATGCACGATAGCCGTTCTTAATTTATCAGTTATAATTTGAGGCCAATTACTAGGATCATTGATATCGACATTTCGTTTTCAACTCTTTGTTGATCCTGTTGAAGCTGCGATCCTTTGATTAATTCATCTTGTTCTTTATTTGACGCTGACAACAAATCCATCGTCTATAGGTTTCTCTCTGCTACAAAAATATGTTTCCTTTTTTCAGTTTTCTCATAATGACTTTCCTCTTCATCAAGACGAAAGCTGTCTTTATGATTATTAGGATTGTTTTCGAGGATATCATACGGCGTAATTTGATTTTCGAAAATTTTGATTTTTCAATAACTGTTAAATATATGTTTTGTCATTTTGTTAGACATTTTCGGTTTTTAAAAAATTTGCAAGGGAGTTAATTCCGTTTTCAGCAATTTTCATTCTTTTTCTATGTTTTTCTAAAATTTATCAGATCCACACATTTATTTTCTTCTGGCATCTCTGTCTCTAGTCATATACCGAAATTGTCCAAAAATACTATAAAAAAATTAAGATCAATATTTTAGTAGTATGGTGACAATAAAGAAATATATTATTTAATAATTTTCAGTAATATATTATAATAAAAATTTGTCTACTCTTTTAAATACGAATATTTTATTCATATCCCCGCCAAACGTACGATGTACTATCAGTCGTTACAACGCAAGCATAATGCAACACATTGTTTTTACTTTTCTTACTCTGTTTTGGTTACGTAGTGAGATTCGAAGCCCCCAACCTTGCCTTTTATTGGTAGACGTGAAATGTACACATATCGCGTGATTAAATTCAAATGTATGTATATTCGGATTATAATAAAAAATTAGAAGGTATTTTTTTATTTGCTAAAATCTGTCTGCTGCGCAGGGCCTTTAGAAAGAGCGGAGCGGGCCTAGTTCGCACCGCCCTCCGGCCGGCCCTATATCGTAGTATGATAATGTTTCAGGCTCGATTCGTCTCCTTGATTGCACTGAACCTTGATATTTCCTTGACTTGATTCTCCTTGATATTTCCTAAACATTTTCGTACCATGACCTAATTAAACCTTTCTAAAATCCTTATTTCTCAGATATAACAAGTGCATAATTTTTAATATTCAAAAATTGAATCGTTCAAGAAGAAACTGAAATGATAGGTTTTATGAAGAAATCACTAGGATATTGTTGAGAAACACAGAAAGTAAATTTTCAAAACATATAATGGAGGATTAAAATTCAAGTATGAAATAGTTTTGGTGAAAAATTCTTCTATTTTATTTTAATTATATGTAATCATTTATTATTTAAATTTAGTAAGATCCTAGCGGCTTGATGCTTGCTGCAAAGAGATTTCATGTTAGGTGCCAATTTAGTTAGTTGGGTGATATGCAGCCAATTTTTTTCTCAGCAAATCATTTATGGCACTAAATCTACATTCAGCTAAATCTGAATCTGAACACTGCAACAATAGTTTAATGGCACATTTGGTTGAATTTGGATAGTTGGTTTCTGTTTCCTCACAAAACCAAGTCAACGTTTTCATATGTCAAATTTAATCCGACTCATCGTTTTGCATTTATGCGAATTCTTCTTAATACTGCATTGGTCCTTTAACAATGAAATTGCCCTCTTGTGGGGAGGGAGTCCTATGTCGGGAAACACTGTATAAGCTGTTCCATTTTGCTCACGAATCCGGTAACGCTTTGAAGTCACCAACAATAAAATTAGCACCATAGCACTGCGAGAGGCTAAACAGCATTATTCCATTATTAGAGCACCTAAATTTCAGTAATTTTAAATTTAAAAAATGCATTTGTCGTTCTAATTTCAAATTTAATAGCTCTAAAATAGCGAAATAAAATTTTTCATTGATGATGATGATGATGAGTCGTGTCCATAGAGTCAGTGAAATAAAACAATGAACATGAATAACAGTCTTAGCAATCTGTACAATCTAGTCGAAGTATAGTTTTTCCGCGGAGGAGAAGCAGACATTCCACCACGTCCCCAGAATAGCAGAATAATTAAAGATGTGGCCTGAAGACAATTC